>JAGKTI010003291.1:35335-58859 GCA_018397915.1 Birgus latro
AGTATGACAGAAAACTGCATCACTGGGAAGAGGTTAAGGAAGGCTGCATCTAACCCTTCCACATTTGAAAGCCTCTCCTCACCTGAATTTAAAAAATCTTGATAGTAAGAATATGACGGAGATATCATGGGAAGCAAGGGGTTAAAACCAGATCACAAGCATTTAGGAGCTAAGACTTTGTTTGCCAAATACTGTGATGCTAAAGTAATGGCAATGACCCAAAGTCTTATTGTATCTTATTGGATAGCTGAAAGTTACAGAGAACTGCAGAAGCCCAGAACTCTTTGTCAGGTTAGGAGGCTTCTTAGCAACCCTTTCCTATTGATTTATTTTTGCCTATTACTATTTTCTTTTTTCTTATATGCTATCTGTATCCCTCTAATTTATCATAGTCGGAATACGTAACATGTAAAAGATTGTGAACAAGTCTTAAGCAGAAATAAACTGGTAAGGAAGTGCTACTGCAAAGCCTCCTTCTACACTTAGTAGATTATGAACCTTAACGTTAAGTATAAGAAAGTTACATGTATAATAGCCCAGTAGTAGATGGCAACAACTTTTCTAAAAATTTAATACTCCCAAAGTCATGCAGTACTGCTAAAGGAACAACTCTTAGGCCAAACTGCAGCAGGAGAATTCACAAAGACTCCCAATTTCACAAACACACTACTTTAAAGAATGGACAAATTTACCTCTACCTCAACAGTTCCCCCTAGAGTTATTACAGATCTGGTCTTCACATTACGGGACACTGCAGTATGGTCAGCTTTCAGTACCACTCCATACTTATGAGATACATGGAACTATAGTTTGTTCACCTTAACTTGGAGATTTTCGTACTTTTGCAGTCTAATGTATTTCACATGCAGTCTCATGGCAGAATATGACAGTACTATGACTTGACATTATTTCCACTGAGACCAGTATCATATTCTAGTGCTAATCTCTTTTTAAAATCAGTACTGATGACAGATCGTAATTATGGGCCTAGTTGATGTGAACAAAGTATAGTAAAGAGTTTTCATTCCATCCAATGTCACACCCATGTAAAAATCACTTCGGCACCAATGACTCTTCACATTTCCCCCTCTAAAACAACGCAAGGCTGTGGCAGACATAGTAACACCTTCTGTAGGAATTCATTTTTCAACCCACACTCTCAACATCATTCAGCTTAAACTTTTTTGTCTTGAATCTTTCCTAAAAAAACAGTAACGGCCAACCCTACATTTACCCATCCGAGGGTCCTGAGGCTACAGTAAATGACTTAATTCCCTCAACCAAACTCCCCATACCAACATTAGAATAATGGTTTGTAGTTCATGAATTTGTTTGTCCACTCCTTTCCTCACAGAAAGTCAGTTCCGTTTTATTTTACTGTCTTTTGAGGTGTAGGGGCCTGAGGTTAGGCTACCACTGCCCATTTTATGTGAGGAAAGATAACAAACCTACTTTCCTGGTGGCACTACATGACTGAAAAGCCTCCAGTCACCTCTATGCAATCAAACCTATGGAAGGCATCACTCCAACTGTGGCATTCTAACCAACAGACCAGCAGACAATGATTTTTTTTTTTTTGTGCATTCTTTCTTTTATGCAAAAACCGCAACACTGAATTTATCTGTGCATCCCTTCTCTTGTGAAAAAAAAATCTATAACACTCCACAACACTGTATGCTCTTTCCCTTTAAAAAAAAAAAAAAAAAAACAATCAATAACCTGGCTACTAGTGTGAGATTGATGGCAGCAGCATCTGCATGTGGGAGCGTCTGAGGAAGGTGAGGGCTGTATAGGCGGGAGGCGACGAGAGTTCAGGAGGCACTGACATGGGGTCACTTGATCGCTAAATGAGGCTGGACTCGAATAACCTGTGGGCAAAAATAAATCATCAACATTTTCATCCTCATCGTTACTGTCATCATCATCACTATCAATGTTAACATCATCATTTCATTTAGCTTTGTTTATAAAGGCACCAACATGCTTGCACGCAACAGCCTTGGTCACCTAATGGTGGCTTTTCATACTGCTCAATCTCTAGCATCCTCTCTATTCAGTCTCTTTCCATCATCATCATCACCTCTTTTTCCAACCAAAAGATGGGAAAGAAAAACCACAAAGGAGTGAGAACTATCAACATCATGTCCATTGAAACTAATCATAAATTTAAATTTATCTATCCATCCATCATCAAATCCTATGGTATGTTGCCCCATGAGGAGCACAGGTGCCTGGAACTAGGCAAGTTAGTCTTGAAAATTTATCTACATAACATAATCTGCTACCCAGTTCTCATGTCTTCTCTAAAGAGCATACTACTAACTCATCAAAGGCAACTGATAACTTATGCAATGTCTATCTATCTATCCAACAACAGCCATGAGGGGTGGCCACAAACTAATTACCTCCCTGTCAACCTGTTCTCCATCAGGCTAGCCTCCCTCCAACTCACAACCCCCTCTCCACAGTCACTTATAATACAACCTTCATTCTCTTTCAGGACTCACCATGCTGAGAAGAAGTGAGGCAAGGAGTAAGGGTAAGCTGAGAAGCCTGTCTATGGAGCACCCTGAAGCTGACAAGCCGAAAACTAGGTTGTTGTTGATATCATAGTACTCCACTTCCCCTTGTGTATCTTCATCTCCTGTTGTAAGCTGTGAGGAGAAATTGTCATAATCAGTATCAGTTATCATCATCTAAACCAACATCATTATCATCATCATCATCAGTGCAACAATTATCATAATCATCATCATCCTACCTCATTTTCGTACTGTGCAACTGGGGTGAACTTAAGCTAAAAACATGGAAATAGAACAGCATAAAAATAAAGACAACATAAAATAAGAGAAAGGTTTCATAGATATCTGTCAGCACTGTTTCTAAAATATTAATCAGGGCAATGCTCAATACATGCAAAACAGAATTCATAATAAAAATCATACATGAATGAAAGCAGAGACAGACATAAAAGAAAGAATTTATATGGAGAAACATACATGAATGGAGGCAGGATTAAACGCATGTGAGACAGAATTCTGTGTGTCGAGGCTCTGTGACTGGTTGTGGTCGTCTCGCTGAAGCATGGTGCCTCCCTGCGGTGCCCTGGTGCCCTCAGCCTCACCATCCATGTCATCCTCCTCATCATCCTCATAGTCCTTGCAGTTTTCCTTATCTGGCTGCACCACCACCAGTGAGGTCAGGGGTGTCACAAAATGGTTCTGCAAATGTTAAAAACAGTTAAGGCTGTTTATTCCTAACAGATTTGGTCTATGGTGGGCTAGCCTTAGGACCAGACATATTGGAGGGGTAATATGATATTCCTTTAACCACTTAACCGCGGGCCGTAACTTTTGTGACGCTCGGTGGTGATGGCTTGAGCCGTGGGGCATCAGTTGGGTGCCTCTGTTTTCTTTTTAATTAGCCAGGGCCTTCAAAATATAAATATATATGAAAAAATGTAGGAGAATCCTGAGTGCTACGTATATCACTCAAGCTAGTTTGGGCCAATATTTTATAAAAATAAGTCAGAGCGTGAATTACCACTGGCTGAAAGTGCCAGGACCGCCTCACACAACCCCGTGGTTGATGGGTTAATACAAAAAGAAGAAATTAAAGGCTTTGAAAGCTTACTAAAAGATGATGGATAATTTTACTCAACTGAAACTGAATTACAGGACCCTAAGGGTGTTATAGATTGTCACTAATTAACCTTTCCATGGTCAGGATAACTCTAGTACTTTATTCCAGTCATTGGTGCCTGAGTGCTAGTAAACCCCTTCAATTTGAGACACTTTTCCTATGTTAACCAAAACAGTCTGGTAGCAGCACATCATGGGGTTATGGCACAAAATCTCACCTCTAATGCAATGATCAAGGCCTTCTTTTGTGCCACAGCCTTCTCATATGCTCCTCTTGCTGCCTTTTCTGCTGCTAGGAGGTCCTGCAAAGGTAAAAGAATTACAGATGAGAAGCAAGTCTCTCTCTCTCTTTCTCCCTTGATACAAGGCTGGGGCAAAAAGCATTTTATTATCTGAATCTCATTAAAATAGATTTTACTTAGTGGTTGCTGAGGGTGCTCACCATCCACTCACTCAATGTAGTGCTTCTCTTGGGTCACTGTCCTTTCCTCTCTTCCTTCCTTCCTCTTCTGTCTTTCTTTCCTCTTCCTTCTGTCTATGGGTGACTACATTGAGTGACAAGTCAAATGGTTTCCTGTACACCAGGAAACCATTTACTATGCAGGGTGGTGACCATAAAACCAAACTAAGGCATCTGGTGGTTTTGTGGGTAATTAAGGCATTCTAATTGGATTGAGTCTAGGCAAGTTTATATCCAAAGGGTGGTTGGGGTTTACTGTTCATGTAATGTCACTCAGGGATGAGTGAGGCTGTTCACCCTCATCTTAAATCCCAGGACCAGCTTGCCTATCCCCAGGCTCCAACGTTCCTCATGGGACAACACAGGATCTGATGATGATGATGATAATGATGATCATGATGATACAAGACCCACCAACGTGTCAAGAAAACACTGCAGCTCATCATCATCATTATTATTATCCGGACCTCCTTTCCCACCCTAGGGCAGGGTAAGGAGTAGCAATGTCCAGACAGCGCAAGTCTGCCCAATCTAATGGGCAACATTTCCATTCACTCATCATTCAAGCCCCCGGAATCCTGGCTCTATCTGATACGCCAAAAACCTTCTCCACATTCTGCAGGTTCACATAAATGTATCCGACAGAGTCAATCCGAATGATGTCACATTAAAAAGGGGTGCAAATCCCTGATCATGCACTTCTCACAACACTCA
Organism: Birgus latro; assembly: GCA_018397915.1. Classification (NCBI taxonomy): domain Eukaryota; kingdom Metazoa; phylum Arthropoda; class Malacostraca; order Decapoda; family Coenobitidae; genus Birgus; species Birgus latro. The sequence continues at coordinate 40,151 of JAGKTI010003291.1, forward strand.
TCCAGCCAACTTGATCTCGTTAGTTCCCCAGCCTCACTGACTTCCATACCTCTCTTTCTCACACACTCATCCACCATATCCCTCCACCTTCTCTTTGGCCTTCCTCGCCTCTTCCCTCCTTCAAATGTGCCCAGATATACAGTACCTTTTTCACCACTCTATTGTCGTCCATTCTCTCCACCCGACCATACCATCTCAGTACACTCTCTTCGATTCTGGTGTCCACAGACTTCCTCACTCCGCATCTTTCACAATCATATTATTTCATATCCTATCCACTCTCTGTGCTCCACACATATTCCTCAGCAGTCCCATCTCAACTACCTTCACTCTTGACTTTTCATTTTCATGCCGCACCATAGTCTCACATCCAATTGGAACACCGCAGCTAATACCACAATACCAGTTCTGAATGAGGCAGCCTTAGCATGTATTCAACAAGAATGGGGGTACTAGTGCCAAAGTGGTAACATGAGAAGGTGTGTGGCATTCAGGTGGAGTGCTAGACCTTAGGGAATAAGCTATCAAGGTCTATGCCCAGAGTTGATTACATGAAAAGTAAATAATTAAATAAACTCTGTATGGATGCTACAAATACGTACCTTTACTTTGAGGAATGCCCAGAGTCTCTTGATGAAGTTTGGTGGTGTGGGTGCGAGGTGGAGGTGGCTGAGGAGGTGGTGGTCGGGGGCAGTGACTGTGTTCCAGTCATTCACACCTAAGAAGAAGTCACCATTGCGACCCTTGCCGGTTATATTGGCACGAATACCACCAACTAAAGATGTCTCCGTCTGACCAGTAACAACCAGTTCTGTACCCTGTAGTATCAATCGTTATATGTATTAATTGTCACCTTTTTCTTTTTTTCCAAAACAGATTTATTCATCACTCTTGTACAAAACCTTAACCTCTGGCACTTTTTTTTTTTTTTTTTTTTTTTTTTTTTTAAAGCCACAAAGCTGAAGAATTTTGTAGCTGACCAGTATCAAGAAGTTATCACCATAACACTACTGGATGTAACTATTTTGTACAATTCAAATTCATTGATTGAAATAAATGGCATCAGTATCACAATAGCATTAAAAAAGATAAAATAAATCCCTTCCCTCTCCAAATCTGTGCATGAATAAGGCACATGAGATACGAACAAATAGAAAACCAGGTACTGTACCTGAGCAAAGTGGTGAGACATGATGGTAATTTCTAGCAGGGAGGGTGATTCTTGCTTCAACTTGATCTGAGCAAGGAGTCAATATCCAACCACTCCTACAGATCTTTTGTCTGTTTGGGTTATGCTGAAGGACATGGCACTGATATAACCACCGAATTATACAAACATCCTTCATTCCCTCCCTATTCCTATAAAGGATGATGATCTACTGCAGGAAAAGGACAACTTCAGTCTGCACTTTATCGGTTGCATGTCCATGATGAACCTGCGACCTAAATAACCACAAAATGCTGACAGACTGTCTGTTATCAGTGAGGTGCATAAAGCAACTCACCTTGAAGTAGTTGAAAAAGTGTGTATTGCTGAGGGTGTCCAGCATCACAGCATCACCAGAGTAGCTGAACTGGACATCCATTAAGATTGGTGTTGACAGTTCCTCATAGAAACCCTTCAGTTGCTCTGCTGCATCTGCCTCCTCATAAATCTTACGAGCTGTGCCGTGGTTCTGTGACAATGATTAAATCCACACAAGAGGTAAGAGGAAGAGCTGAAAGAACTATACTAAGTGAAATGTATGATGGAGTTAAAAAGGAAACATACAGGTCACCTAGCCCAAGGAGAAAGTGGAATGAGGTTCTGAATTGGGGCCTCAAGGTTTTAAGATGATCCAAATGTTGAAGGATCACATGCAGTTTGGAAAGCTGCTTGCTGTCTTTTGATGTAACAAGATGTAATAAAATTTACATCAGCAGCTTTACATGGAACTTCTACAAGAGCAATCAGTAGGTAGTGTACTGCCAAAAGAAATGATGGGAAAAAAATCACACAAACCAACCTGTAATGCAATTTTTGTAAGGAAGTCCATGTCTGCCCCCTGGCCGAACCCAAGGCAGAATATAGATGCCGAATACTTATTTCTGGCCCGTACATTCCTAAGAATGGACGAGTGGCTGGTGACCCCAGCCGTGGGTGACCCATCCGTCAGTAGCACCACGATATGAGGGCGGTTGGCCTCGGAAATAGTGGAGGAATCGATTTCTTGTTCCACTGCCACCTGTTTGGTAATGTGAATGATAACTGCCAATACCACTTATCCCCCTTCAGGATGTAGGGGACTGAGGATAGGCTTACATAACCCAGGACATTTAAAAGTATTGTATGCAGTAGGTCTGCCTCCTACCCATAAATGTTCTGGACTTGTTTCGTTCAGGGTAAAATTTGAAGTACATTAGGTTAGGCTGTGCTACTAGTTTTGGATGGCTTCAGTCAGCGAGAAGTAATATTACAGGGAAATAAACTCGACAGACAAATGCATGTATATTGTAAAAATGAGTGAGGTACAGGCTGAAATAAGGTGTAGCCTGGGTTGTGTATGGTATTTCTCTACCTTTAATAGAGGAACTCAAATGAAAGAAAACAAACCAAACGTGAAAAAATTATAAGGATGTCAATAGTATTACTCTGTGACTGTAATGATGCAAATTACAAGTAGACACAGATATGAACAGAGAGAAAGATTGATAGATACAGATAATTATATGTAAAGAAATAGATACAAAGGCAGAGACTGAGACAGACAAATGGGCAGGCAGACAGATATAGACAGATTCAGAGAGAAATACACACGGGCAGAAAGATGGAGAGACAAACAGACAGGTATAATGTCAAGGTTGTTCTGACTACTGCAGGACAGTTACTAATAGCAAGAATGAACAGTTCTCAGATTAAAATAAGTGAACAGTAATCCTCAGAATGTCTCGAGTCAAACAACACTAACACAAGGTGGCCCATACATAATTCTCCTCTTCCACTTCACTGGGTGATTTGTGTGTTGCAGGGATGGCTTACGCGTGTTATCAATGTCTACCGTGCATCATCTGTTCATTTCCTAACCCCATTGCCACACCCATTCCCACACCAGCATCAGAAGCCATCCCCACAACACACTGATATCTCCAGGTAGGTTTCCAGTGGACTGCTATTTATGGATCACCCCGTATAATGAGTATCTATCTATCTATCGATTGCCAGATGCCTTAATCCCGCACGGGGTGCCCACAAACAAATCGCCTCAATGTCACTCTGTCCCCTGCCATTTCACTACCATGCTCCCAACTCACACCCCCCTCTCTCATATACCTCTCCACTCCATCCCATCCTCGGCCTCCCCCTCCCTCTCGCCCCCTCCACCTCACTCACATCACTCTCCTCGTCAGTCTTTCACTCTCCACATGCCCAAACCACCTTAACGTGCTTCTCCTAACGCTTCCCATCACATCCTCAACCACACCACAACGCTCCTTCACTTCCTCATTTGTTAGTCTGTCTCTCCATGTGACTCCACATGCTCCTCTCAAATAACTCATTTCCACTGCTCTCACTCTTGACTTCTGTCCTTCCAACAGGGTCCAAGCTTCACTTCCATATGTCAGAGTTGGTATCACAATACTGTCATGTAACAACTTTTTCACTTCCATGCTCACTTCCCTGTTTCTTATCACTGCTTTTAACGAACCAGCAACCTTCCTTCCCTGCTGCACCCTTTCGAGCACTTCACCCTCCAGACTTCCATCCTTACTCATCACACTGCCCAAGTACTTAAATTCACTCACATTCTCCATATCCTTCCCATCCAATCTCACTGTACATTCACTGGCTTCACTTCTCTCGAAGAGTATATGGGTTGAATTTTTGGCCAGCTGTTTATATGCTAACTGTAAACTACCCAAGTGCCATCACACTAAACAAGCACAAAAATTGATTAACATTTTTACACTTATACTTCATCCATTAGCAAAAGAAACACGATAAGCCTAAGATTTCCTACAGACTGTAGCTGAGAAATTATTCTGTATGGTGTAAAATCCAGCACCCTCCATTTATCAATAATCTAGCTACTGGTTTCATAACATCAAAATCTGATGTGGGAAAAAAAAAAAATACATACTGTACAAAAGATAACTTTTAGCAAATATCATCTACAGCAAATGGTATAAAAAAATCTGTCACCATATGGGAGAGAGAGAGAAAAAAAAATGTAGTTCCTATACTGAACTAGAGACACCTTTCAACCCTCATTAATAAAGATATTGGCTAATATAAGTTCTGAATTACTCTGTAACATTCATGTGTTGCATAAGAATGTTACTGCTGTGTCACTATGTACAGACAGCACAAAAAGTACAGGTACTTGGAAACTTTGGTGTCATAACAGGGACATGATCTTGTTCTTCAATGCACATCAAGGAAAACTAATGCATCGTACCTGGTGACACAAATGAATAACTACTACTACAGTTTCATGCACATATTAACACTCAACATCAATGTCATTATAATTAGTGCAATGGTACCATCCCTACCAAGTGCAGCCACACAGCAGTATTTGCAGGGTGTACTGTCATTTTTATTATATGTCCGAGGGCCAATACCTTTTATGCTGCTGTACCTATGGAAAGAATAGACATATACGATAATTACTTCTATGTCAACATCCTTATGTTTAACCCCTACACACGTAGTTATAGTCAAAAGTTTGCTTACTATTGCACTGCGTCTACTTCACACTTAAGGCATGTCTGTCATTTTCCTCCCTGAAGCATCACACCAGAGAGAACAAAGTATGAGCACAGAAACATACCAAGCCTCTCTCAGCAATGGAACAGTACCCAGCTGAGGGAAGTGAAAAGCAGAAGAGATGCTATATTATGCGAACTTTTGTCCTCAACTACATATCACGTAGGAAGTGTTTAAAGAAGTAAAGGGACATAACATATAAAATAAGAGCGGTAACTGCCTGGTTATGTGTCACTAAACAGTACTCTTACCAACAGTGCAATGACAAGACAATGACAAACGCTGTCAAAGTGTTTGAGACCATGACGCCACACACATCCAGGGCAACTCAAAAAAAATTTAATGCATGTATGGGTTAAAAAGGAATGTGGAAAGTCATGATCAATAATTTCAGACATGCTTCAATATCCTTGAGCCCTAAGCACAGACTAAATGACATACTTTAAATAGTCTATCCCATTCATCACCCTCCTTCCCACCTAAATATGAGGTGAGGTAGGATGAAGAAGCAAAGAAAGGCAAAGTACAGAAGTGGAAGAATTATGAATGGAAGGTAAAATGGATACGACATATAACCCACACATGCATTAGCATTTTTCTGAATCACTCTGAAGTAAAACATAAGTGCAGAGGTGCGGCAACTGCAAACTAAGACAAGTGGTGCTGGTGAGGTCCATGGGTGGTGCAGATATCATACTGTACTTGTGTGGTGCAAGTAGGTACATAATGCAATGCACAGTCACAGTCAATGCCTCCTACACATGCCACACACTTTCAACAACAGAAACGATTGCTTAGAGTTTTGACGTGTGATTTTATTTCTTCCCAACACAGGATTATCTCTTTATTTGTCATTAATGAACTATGGCACCCTTGACGTCTCAAAATGGGTACAACAGAAATGGTTGACGTTATCGTTCTATGATTATTTCTAACTAAAAAGCTTTGAGCATGTGTTGAGAGACTATTGCACATTACTGTACACAAAGTTGGTGCAAATACCAGTGCTATATACACAAATGGTGCAGATATTCAGTGCTCTGCTGGTGCGCTGATGCCATATGGTGCTAATATCAACCAAAACATAAAGGCATCAAGACCTGTATCCATTCCATATTATTCAGGACCCTGCATTTTGAAAAGGAGAATTTGAAATTGGCTGTTATTATCCCCCCTCCCCTTTCCAAGGCATAGATATTTTTTTTTACATTCCATATTCATTCATCCTTATTGAGACTCGTAATATGTGTTAACCACTGATGTCAATGCCTTTATGTCAGCTGCAATATTCAGATGGTGCTGCAGTGGCAGGAAAAACATAAATAAACCTGCAACCGAGGTCGTCCACAAGCATCAAGTTGCCTTGGAGGTGCTGTTGTGGGTGGAAATGGTGAAAATGGTTGACACAGCAGGAGCAATAATTTTCAGACCATACATCATTTACTCCACCAATGAAAGTTCTTACTGTACTAACCCAAAGGATAGTTTGACCATCAAAGGACAGTATGCATTAAGAAAGATCATATAAAGCACTTGACAATTTGGTTATCCCAAGTCAGTTTGCCCTGAGGCAATAAACACTTAAGCTGTTAAAATTAGTGCTCACAATCAGTGGACCTTTTCTGTCAAGACTACTGTGCATCAAGAAGGATGGATAAGGAATTTGAGAAGATACCTACAGTCCATCCTTTCCTCAAATACCTTTCCTCCTGGCTCGGTGATATACAAAACGGTGTGTCGTTGTTAAGACAAATAAGGATGGTGCTGGCAGGAGGGAGGAGGGTTGGTGGTCAGGTCATTTTTGGGTTTGTGATGAGGGTGTGGAGGGGATGGGGTGAGGGGCCAATTGTAAGGAGGTGCAAAATACAACACAGAGCTGAGGCTAACATCTCTATACTGGCTCTGAAATTAATTCCTAACACAAAACAGATGAATCAGCATGAAAACCGTAAGTGAACTGCAAACATTGTACTATATAATGCAAACTAGTAATGCCAGATGCTGTATATGTGGGGAGAGATTTTGCCCAGTTTTTGACAGTGATATCAGAACTGTATTTTTTTTGTTAATTTTAGCTGAACATCAACTGAGTATGTGAAAGTTTTGTTTCATCAAAACACTAACTTCTCAAGGCTGTTTCCTTTACAGTATGAGCACTGCAAGATGGTAGATGGTGTTCCAAGAATTTATGTAGTCACTTGACTGGTAATTACAAAAGCATTTATTTCAGATAAATGAGATTTTGCCATTACCTGCACTGAATCATTCATTCAATCATACAGTACTCCATTGCTTCTGAAGGGAGGACTGTATCTCCGGCTTAGGTCTTACAATATATCCAATACTGCCCTTTCTGCCAATCGATATAATGAAGTCATTGTGAAGGGTGGAGTTGTTGGAAAAACAAATTTTTACATGCCCTCACCTCCCTCCATTACAGTTATAAGTGCAGCAGCTGTGGTGGCCAAGATTTACGGAGAAAATTGGTGCAAGTTAACACACTGCCTAACTGAACTGAAAGCCAGCAACAAACAGCAACTTTTACAGAGAAAGTGTTTTTCCTTTTGGATGAGATTTTATATGTTGTTGAGGGTGAAAGGTCTGATGATGTGATTCTGTGTGGGTTATTGAAAATCAAAAGAAAGTAAATACTATTATGATATACAGTAAGTGTATCAATGTTACTTTTTACATAAGCAGCAGTTTATGGAAGATTAATGTTCAATCAAGTCTCATACAGAAGATTCCTCTCTATGGAAGGATGACAGAGATAGATGTATAAGAGTCTCTGTTGAGGGAAACTGTCAGGAAGGAGATTTGTAACTGCAAAGGTGGCTATGTGATTACTTACGTTTATTTAAGAAAATGCTGAAAAATGCTGAGAGTCAGGAAGGGAGTTATTTCTAGGATATCTTCCTACGACGTTTCAGATTACAGTTCGTATCTTATGTGGGTATCACAAGAAACAAAGAAATACAGTATATATGTAACATGAGGACTATAACTGACTGAATACTGTGTGTGAGTATATAGGTGTGGTGTACGATGATAATTCTTGTCACCAGCTGTGGGGAAGCTGACAGAAAAGAAAACAAAGCACTATATTCCGAGGTACTTCAGAGGCTCCGTAGTACCACTTCCTTAAGTGATTTATTTTGCAATAAATAAAAACACAGAAGAGACTGTCTGGATGTGATAACCATAATAAACCACTAAGAAAAAGATACTGCAAAGCCTACAATGCCACCTTGAATAAGGCCTTATGTTGCATATACTATGCAACTCAAATTATGTAATGAAGAATTCAAGCTCATCAATATATGAAATGGATACCACGGGGCATGAAATAGTAACAAGCAAAGTATACTGTCACAGTTTACAGTTTCATACAAAGCACAGTACAATTCACTGTTCAGTAAATATGACTTAAAGTTCTGTACAAATGTTTTCTATAACTCCACCCTTCCTGCAAGAACAATAATGAGTCAGAAGACTGATCTTACAATTACCTTTTCTTCTCTGCCTCTACAATGACCAACAGCAGATGAAGAACTAACAGGGTAATAATCCTTATCATTCGATCCGGAAACTTATAAAACTTCGTAAATATATCCCCCAAAGCTTCTACAACTTCATGTATTATTGTTATACTCATCTGGTTCACAAACTACAAGCAAATGAACTTGCAGTGCTCTACAATATCATTTTTAAAGAAACAAAAAATCATCGAGAACTTTAGGTACAAGTAAAAATTAACGTCCAGAAGATGCTGTTTGCCTCAGCCCGTGGGGAATGTGAAGTGCGTCAATGAGGTGGAGTAACCGGCTGTCTCTGTTTTGTACTATATACCTGTACTGAGGTATTGGTGCCTGGAAGTCTACTGGTTAGAACACCTGGGCTAGACTGGTAACCTATACATCTGATCTCCAATAAACGACTGGAGGCTCCTCAATCACATAATGCCATCAGGGGAAATTGGCTGGTCATCTACACTTAAATGTACAGTACTGAACTTCAGCAGTCTCATCTCAGCCCTCAGCAAAGAGGGTAAAATGGAAAAGGCTTTGACTATGAGGTGTCTCGTCAAGGCTGAATAAAATCAGTTGGAGCCAGCCAAAATAGAAGGTGCTTCCAAACCCATCTAAAAAGGAGCTTCCCATCACCTGAATAACATATCTGCTTATGGGTTTACTACTATACCACACCATTTTATTGCTATTTATCATCCTGTTCTCATCTCATATACTGTAATTCTTACATTTCCATCACTATCATCTGAACTCTATTCCCTATGTTCAATAATGGCGAGAATGTTTTGAATACAGTCCATGATTTGTGACAGTAAAATCCAGAGGAGCTCCAGTGGCTCATAGAATACAATGGAATATAAGCCATGCCCTGACTAGAACACAAAGTACTGTACATCAGAGCCCAGTGTACAGAATTCCAGATTACCATGTCTTGCCAAATTACAGCATCTACAACTGGCACCTGACATGGCAGGCAATATGGTGGATTCTGAATTTTAAAGTTTTAAGAAGTCATGATAAAATCACAAGCTGCATTAAAGACAGAGACTGCTCAGTCACTCCACATAACAGCTGACCAAAGAAACCAACTAATTCTGTCCATTACTTTTCAGTGATCGTTAGGTCATCCCAAAATTCACGTAGCACTGGACTTTGCTTATGTCTTGAAAATTACCACAACGATGTACAATTAACCCTTCAACCGAAGGATGTCATTTGTAGTTTATTCTTGATGCATTAGACAATTTTAATCAGCTTCGGAGAGCACCCTGGCACTGGAGGAATTAATAAAGGCTAAATCTAAACCTTTTGGTTTGGAAATTCTCACCTGAGTTCAATAAAATAATCTGGAGACAGCAAGAATGAAATATGAAAAATGTCATTATACTGAAGGGGTTCAGGAGAGAGAAAAAAATATACTAAGTACTTTCCCACTAAAACATCAGGTCAACAAAATGCCACAAAACTAAGACAACGCGCTACGTCAATTCTGGACTGTCCTCTAACTCTCAAGGAGGCTAACGGTTCATACAACTCTGAGAGGAAAGCGAGCATTATGTCTCTTGTGTAATCACATGACTTCATCAGTACAGTATAGTTTAATACCACAAGCATGTGAACTTCTGCACACAGTTATAAACAATGCTAATAAAGGAACAAACTCACTTAATTTTTGCATGACTGGGTAATAAGTGTACAAGCAATTTTATAGGGTGCACAACTAATTTTCATAATAAAAAACTCCTAGACCATGAGAAGTGCCAACTAAATTATACTGGTATTACAGTACAGTACTATACACTGGATAAGGTCAGACTGAATACACAAGAGAACAGAGTAACAGGTCTTGTATAAATGTGCATCTCATCCTCTCTAGTTCGACAAATTTCCACCAAGCTTTTGAGGAGAGTTTCCTGCCCCCAATTTTGTGCTTTACCAGCGGCGATAAGCTATCCCTGCGTCTGCCACTGCCCTTCTCGCCAGGTTTGCAATCCTTGGGGTCAGCATGATGGAAGACAGGGACATGCTTCCAGGGGGGCAGGCGAACTTTTACTAGTGCCTCCTGGTTGGGAAATAAAGTAGAAACCCCATGATTCTACGACATTTTTTCTTACTTGCAATTCATTACAGGCTGTGAAGTGAGGAAAAGCAGATGTCAGATAATATAATACCAGCACATAAAGAAGTAAAGCGAATGAAATCCCTATGATTCACCAACACTGTGCTCGCATTTTATTAAGTCTGTGAGAGGTGGAAGAGGAGATGTTAGAATCAATGCAGTTAATACAACTAAGCACACATCCTATATGTCACCAACTTCTTTTTGCATATTAATACATTCTATGAGAAGAGGTGATCTTATAATCACTGCAGGTTGAAAATACTGTAACACAAAAACCTGACTCACCAACATTTTTCATGCATGGATCCTATGCGTCACCAACCTCTTTTTGCATATTAACACATTCTTCGAGAAAAGGTGATCTTATAATCACTGCATGTTGAAAATAACACAAAAACCTGACTCACCAACATTTTTCATGCATGTATTTTTGAAGTCCATGGAAAGCGGAAAAAAGTTAGATACTATTACATCTAAGGAAATAAAGTAGATGCCCTAAGATTCACCACAATTGCTTTTTTACTTTTCCCATCAACATCTTTTCCCTTTAATACATCAATAAATGCTATGAGAAACGGAAAAGGAGATGTTAGAATCACATGAAATCACACTGTTCTGTGGAGGAAAAAAGACAGTTTAATAAGATATGAGAAAGCCTTAGAAGTTATGAGTACAGTATATTTGTTTTTTTTTTACAGTTTCACATGAAGAACACATCAAAACCTACAACCTGAGGTCGATCCATGCAGATGACTTCAAATGTAACAAAGGCATACCAATTAAATATGTTAACTAATTTAGGTGGCTAAGAAACATGAAATGAAAAATAAAAAATGAAGTAAAGCCGAAGACCAAGGACGCTACAGGAGATCACGTGACATAATCTGATGAGCTGGGAGACATCATTATCACCATCCTGACCTCCTTTTTTTCCATATAAGGATTGGATAAAGAAGTCACATTTGACCATAACTTTCACCAGGATGCTTAGTGAAAGGAGCCAATCATCCAACCACCCTTAGGTCACGAGAATCCTGTCTTTGAATTTACTGACCTAATCATCTGTATCTCTTCTTTTTTATATTAACAAATATCTAACCATCTGTGCATTTTTTTTTCTATCATAAAAAAACAACAGCTAAATATCCAATCCCACTCTGTGACAAGCTAAACCACAACATAAACAACCAGATCTATAGCAGTTTTAAAGCAAAGTATTTACAATGCTTTATATTGCCAGTTTTTTTGTCACATGAACATGATTTTATTCAGCTTTGGGGTCAACAGAACACTCTTTCTAACCCAGTCACTATGAATGGTGAAAGTTAACAAAATGGTTTGAAGGTAGCAAGAGGAAACTAAGAAAATACATCACTGCAATCATTTCATTTTTTGAAGGCTCCAACATGCTTGCATGCGTAGGCCTTGGTCACCTAATGGCGGCTCTCCATGCTGCTCAATCTTTGGCAGCCTCCCTGTTCAGTCCCTTAACCCTGAGGTCACACTTAATGACCTCGTCCCATGTCTTTCTCGGTCTACCCTCCCCCAGTATTAACACTTCTCGCCCTCTGCATCCAATTATCATCCCCCATCCTCTCCACATGTCCAAACCACCTCAGCCTACCTCTCCTCATCACAACACCAATACACTCCAGTCCCATCTTACCTCTCAACTCTTCCATCGTAAACCCAGCCCCCTCCAGGCCTTGCACGGAGGGACGCACTACACATCCACCTAATCATTGTCATTTCTGTACGTTTAAGCCTGCGAATATCCTCTTCCTTTACTGCCCAGGTCTCACTACCATACAGCATCACACTCCTAACACATGCTGCATACAAAGACCCCTTAACACGTAAGGAAAGTCCTCTCAATGTCAGGAGAGGCAACAGCTCCCTAAACTTCTTCCAGCCACTTCTCACCCTAGCAAACCAAGCTAGCTCCAGCCCCACCTCTGGCACATAACATGTCTCCCAAATAACAAAACTCTTCCACACAAGAGACCCACCAGCAAGTTCAATCCTTTCACGCCTAACAATCTCCACCTGCTCTCCCCGACACGCCGCATACATAAAATCAGCATTATCTCGCAGTCTACCTCTAATACCACCACATCTTTTGTGCACCCATTTATCACAAACACTGCACAAGATGGAATTACTTCCCACACCTTTGTGGCAAACTGCACATGGCCACTCTCCCTCTCCTCTGATCGTACCACCACCAATCCTAGATATAATCAGTTTTGTTTTATCTGCATTTACCCTTAAGCCCTTGTGCCGCATACCATCTCTCCACTTGTTAAATCTTTCCTCCGCCTCCTTTTCATTCTCTGCAATCAACACCAAATCATCAGCATACAACATCTCCCATGGGAGTCCATCTCTGGTCACGTGAGAGGGTTTCAAGTACCATGATAAACAACAAGGGACTCAAAACTGACTCCTGATGCACACCAACATTCATGGAAAACTCATCACTCAAAACTCACTGCAATGGTGTTAAATTGGTGGTACATAACAGGTGGGGGGGGGAGAAAGTATCATTAAAACCTGAACCAGATGGGTTAGAAATAGCTTTCATTCAGACGACCATTATGAGAGATCTATTGAGGCTAAAAAAATCATATGGAGATGAAATAAATCCTCAGGTTGGAAAAGTCAGCCTGAACAAGTCAAAATGAACTCCATCTACTAATAAACAAGCAGCTGTAAATAAAAAGACCCACACCTTCCAGGCTTCATTGAATTTGTACCCCTAAAACATACTTTACCTAAAAATATATACAATAATGACTTACACACCTATAAACCTTCTATATCTCTACCTCCACAATACCCCTATCTAAAAAATAATTTAGTAACTAAAAATGCTTTCAAATCTTCATCTGTATTTGTAAAGTATCCCTAAAATACTACCTACGTAAACAACATGAATTTCACGCACCTTCAAACCTTCGTCAATATTGGTACCCCCATTGGCCTTCAGATTATTGATGCGCTTCTTGGCCCTGTGCAGATCCATCTTTGAAGGCCACATCACACCAATCTTGTGCACCGTGGAGGAGAAGTAGATGATATTGAATGAGTCCCCCATGTTCAGGTTGAAGAGGATGTGGTGTAATGCATCTTTGACCTGGGAAACACATATTTTTTAAGGACAGGGGTATCAGTGTTATGCAAGAGGTAAAAAAAAACAATTTCAGAACCCAACAAGTGTTGCAAAAACTTGCTAAATCAGAACACACTGAGAAAGGCATACCAATGAGGGTTGAGATGAAGATTTTGAAAAACAATGAACTGATCCTTTCCTGACTTCTGCAACCCAACCAACTCATTCAGAACTGGTGGGAAATGAGCTCAGGATGGTGCCAGAACTGGATGCCTTCCCATGGTGGCACTGATATAACTAGATGGCTCCACCGCCTGGTTATACAATCGTAAGCTCTCTCCTTATTCATTTAAAAGAGAATGGTGGACTGCAGAAAGGCAAAATCAGCCTGAAGTCCACATCCATACGAATCTAGGGCCACAACAACAACACCAATAGGGTTAGGATGCTGAAGTCGATATAACCGTACCTGTTGTAATTTAGTTCCTGCCATGGATCCGGAGACATCTATGAGGAAGGTGATATGCTTGGGTGTGTATTGGAGGTCCACCGGCGCAAAGAAGTGCACAAAATACCCGTCCTCAACCTGACAACCACAGATGCATTAGATTTGTACTTTTATTTGACCATCACCAGACAGTTTTGTTATGGAGACTCTTGGAATGGAGGAGATAAGGATAAGGCTACCTGAATAAAATAATATGGCCATCCATAATCAGTACCCTGTGAGTCCCAGTAATCTTTAGGGGTCAACTGAGATAGCTTGTAACCCTTTAACACTTTGAGCCTGGGGATGTCTTTCATTTTATTTTTACAATTTTCTGGTGAATTTATTCAGTTCTGGCAAAAGCTTTCAAACTGGAGGGGTTAGATACAGAAATAAACCCTTTCAAAATGAGAGGCTCTCCTAACACAAATGAAACTGCTGGGTGGCTGCAAGAATAAACTAAAACAAGACACAACCCACACTGCAAGGCTAGTACTGCAGTTAGAATACAACCTTAAGGTGTTCCACTTGCCTGGCTGCTGCTACAATATAATCTTAAAGTGTCTCAGCTGTCCCTCTGGAGTGAAGAGGCACATTATACTGTAGTATTTTGTCAAGTCACCCAAAAAAGACGATGCATTCCTATGTAGAGCTTCTTGGTCAGATAAGGAAACTTTTGGACTAAATACCTGTCCTGTATATAAAATTCTTTCTACAGTGCTAAACAGCTCAACATTAATAAATGGTGACTGAAGGTACCATAAGAAAAAAACAGATACTTAAATCATAAAATGACTAAGAAACAAGCATTTTACTCATATCAAATGTATGTTCTGTTGAAACATCAAAGCCTTATGAAAGATAGAGTATTAGAGACAAAAAAGAAAAAAAAAGAAAAACTAAACTGGATTTCCACTACCAATGTAATCATGCAAACTAAAAACATACACAGGTAGTGTTTAATTTCTCCTTTAAAAAAATATACATATATTGATATGATTGGTTTTAAGTGTCAAATAATTTGCAACAACTTTCTACCAAAAATGCACAAGAAAACGAACTCAAACTAAAATAATGCAATCTGTAAATCTAACTTCATACACACTTCTTAACCTTACCCATGTATACTCAAAATTAACCTACAAAAATATACCCTTACACATGTATATTTTTAATCTGTAAATCTAACTTCATACACACTTCTTAACCTTACCCATGTATACTCAAAATTAACCCACAAAAATATACCCTTACACATGTATAAACATAATTAACCTACAAATCCTTAACCTTACACATGTATATCCATAATTAACCTATGAAAATGTTAACCTTACACATGTACTGTATACCCACAATTCACTACAAACACATTAACCTCTCTCATACATCCACCATATCACCCCCCATCACCCTCACCTGTATATCACCGGCATCCAGCTCTCTCTTGACATCATACTGGACTGTCAGCTGGCCGTGTATGACCCCGTTCCTCGGCATGGCCTCAGGGTCGGGGTCAAACTGCAACCGCGCCGTCCTGCTGCCCTCACGCCACTCTGATACTAGCGGCATAAACACCATCCTTTCAGTGCCATGATGTTTATTTTTACTGCTGGTGCCATTACACAATATTTAATTAAGCTTAGTAAAAACCCCGAATAATAAACAAGTATCTAATAATAAGAGAGTATCTAACCTTAACAATATTGGATTATCTAACAATAAGGAAGTATCTAACTTTAATAATTAAGCAGAATCTAATAATACCCTAATAATAACAGCATCTAATCCTGATAATAAGGAAGCATCTTTCCTGTTCAAAAAATTCCCTCACAGTTTATTTTTGCTGCTACTATAAGATTTTAATCGGCTTAAGATAACCCTCATTATAGAATGGGCTGAAGAGGGCTTTATTTAACCCTAAAATTTTAAAAAATCTATCAGAATTTGAATATGATTATCTAGTACCAGCAAGAACAAATAAAAAAAAAAACAAGTGTTAGATTATAAGGGTTAATTCATCAATCATCACCATTTTGAAGGCATGAATGATGAGTGACTGGATGTGTGGTTCATTCTGGAGGATTCTGTTGCTAGTTCTCTAATGGTACTTTTTATATTTTTTCCTTCCTTTGTGCACATCCTACCAAACTCAATTTGTAGTGGGAACAAAGGGTTAGAAGACAATAAAGATGAGTGCTGGAAAGGGAAGTCCTTACATGGTGGTTCTCTCTCTCATCTGCACCGGCAAACTTCCCCCCCCACCCCCCCTCCCCCTCTCTCACCTGCATTGCCAAACTCCTGCCCCCCAGGAACACTGGTAACTTGTAAGATGCTGATTTCTCTCGTCTCATGGATTGTGACGTCCACCAAAAGGTCTCGAACTGGGTAGCCTGGATGAACATTGATCCGATGTGAGTACGTTCCCAGCCGTCGTTCTAGTAGTTCCTGCAGAAAAGAGGGAATTAGAGTGCTTGGAATAATATGAAATATTACTGCATCCAGCCAATACTGTGATAAAAAATTACTGGTTCTTGTCAATACTGTGATGAGCACTTGAAATGCAGTACAGTACATTATCAGGCAGCATCTGCAAGCTTAGGATAGACAATGATCTTTTCTAATTGCTCTGGCAGACAAAAAGGGTAATTGGAAAACACACACACACACAGGAAAACAGGAAATGAGTCAGGGTAATGATGTCCTTAGCACTGTCATGTGGTGACTCACGGATGTGTATGGTATGTAGGACACACACACACACACACACACACACAAACCAAAACCAAAACAGAAAACTTCATCTCAAAAAACAAAAACTTCCTCGGCACTTTACAACCCTAAGTACGTAACATCTCCTCAGTACTATCACAGCTAATATCCTTGTGTACTGAGTAAATGTACACAGTAATTAGAACTCAACAGTGAAGCACACTCAGCACTGACTACAGTATGAGGGGATTTATCTGAGTTCATGAGGTATGTGAAATTACACAACGTTGGGGTTTGTTTCATCTGACAGGACTGAGTGACTTGGGCTGGATACTACAACGTGGTTATATAAATTCGATGTGCTGTATGAGGCAAGAATGAGTCTCCTTGGTTACTAATTAAATTTATCCTCCAACTGAACTACATGTGATCACCAACCGAGCTGAAATGGGTTGAAAATTTTTGTATGTTGTGGCTACCTGAAATTTGATTGGCTTTATGGGGCAGGAATGACTCTCCTTGGTTACTAGTCAAATCTACCCTTCAATCAGGCAACACTTGGCTGTCAAGGGGTTAAGAATTTCGGACAGGTTGGTGCAAATGAATCTCCTTTGTTACTAGTCAAATCTAGCCCCCAATCAGACTGCACCTGGTCATCAACCAAGCTGAAAGAGGTTGGGAATTTCAGACAGGTTAGCGTAAACGTCCTGTAGTACTGCAGGTCAGGCTCCTACGACTCACTCGCTGCTGAAAGGAATCGTCTGATGTAGCTGGGATGAAATATTATACCTGTCCCCACTCAATGCAACGATGACACTGAAACTCAAGCAGGGGTGGGTTCAAGCTCCCTTTTGGCCAGTCACCCCTTACCCTTCGCTTTGCAGTTAGCATTTTCTTTAAACCCAGAAATTTCGAAAGTTTTCTTTGAAGTGAAATTGGGGGATTAGTTGGAGGCAGGTGTAGATACATACATAAAGGAATAGACAGACAGACAGACTGACACACAGACGGACAGACAAACTCAGACAAACGTGCATACATAAACAGAAAAACACAGACAGAAGAAAAACAGACAGATCTGGATCGACAGAATCTCTTACTGAATTCAGCTAATGGTATATAGACCAGAGCTGCAGATAATGGCAGATAGAGAAACAGATGGACGGACAGATAATTAGAAGTATGCAAAGAATAGAAGGACGAATAATGCACATAGATACAGACAGACTGATGTAAAATATTTTGATGGTCAACAGGTTCTCATCAATACCTATTACTTTAACAACTCTCTCCAACACGTGCAATATATATAATCGGCTTCCACTCTAATCCGTTCATTCATCCGTCAATGCAACAATCACTATTCACTAAACATAACAGGGCAGTCAACAGTAAATAATAATAATAATAATAATAATAATAATACCAGTACTGTACTAATACTAATAATTCCTGCATTCCTTCACAAACCCTTAGAAAAACAGTGCCCCACAAACTTACACAACTTGCACACAAATACTCCCCTACACACTTAAACAACCCCTTACACAAACCCCTACATACTTACACAATCCCTTACACACAAACATTCTCCTACACACTTACACAACTCCTTACACACAAGCACTCCCCTACACACTTAAACAAACACTGACCTACACACACAAAACTCTTTACACACAAACACTCCCCTACACACTTACACAATCCCTTACACAAACACTCCCCTACACACTTACACCATCCCTTACTCAAACACTCCCCTACACACTTACACAATCCCTTACACAAACACCCCTACATTCCCTCACAAACTGGCCTCATCATCACCCATAGCGACATATAATCGATACAAACGCCATCCTATCACTGCCATCGGTGACAGGGTCGATGGTGGTGAAAGTGGTAGTTGTGGTGGTGGTGGTACATTGTGGTGCTGGTGGTATTTGTGGTGGCAGTGACGGTGGTGGTGGAAAACATGGTGAGTGGTAGTTGTGGT
>JAGKTI010003292.1:12483-30963 GCA_018397915.1 Birgus latro
CTCAAAGCTAGCATAACTGTTTATGTTTTCTGACACTGGATATGTAAGATAACAGTGTCTCAGGCATGTATGGAGGCACCATACTCAGCACTCCTCAAATTCTCCGAAGAATTTGAACTTCCTTTTTAGCTCTATATTAACTTGCATGGGTCCATTAAAACAGAGGGTGATCTCTTCTAATACTGTGCATGGGGACACTAACCTGTAAGCAGAGTTGCTGGCTAAATGAATGGTTTCATATATGAAAAGGAGATGGTGGCTGCAAGAGTGGGTACCAATGTAACAGTGGCTCTGCTGCCCGGTTATACGAACATCTCTCCTTCCTTTTCCCGCATAAAGAGGATAGTGAATTCCAGAAGTGTAACTTCAGCTTGCAGTCCACCGAGTTCACATTCAGATAACCTGGGGCCACAATGACAACAAAAATCAGCTACTGACTACATGAATGGCTGCAAGGGTTGAATGGGTAGAAGTATCCTTCCTTTTTTTGGTGGCTGTGTCTGGAGGCAGTACATGGTTTGATCCAGATTCAAGTCTGAGATGACACAGCCAGTCAACAAACACAAATTATGTAAGTTTAATCTAATCCTTTATAATACTAGACGTCTGTCCATTAAAAAAAAGAAAAAAATACTAGAAGATATTTTGGTATTTCATCCATGATATCAATTTCAAAACTCTTCAAAATCTATGATATAATATCCTTCCTGTTGCCAGTACACTAAAATGCATAATATGCCCCGTGCCAGGAAATGCAAATAACAAGCACAACCCATGTGGTGACATGAGATGGCACAAATATTATTACCAGTGTACATGTCAGCTCATTGGAGGGGGGGGGGAGAAGACAGCTGAACCTCATGGACTGGACTGACTTAGTCAGGAAAAAATAAATATAAATACGTATAAATAAATACGTATAAATATGTATCAACAAGTGGGTTGGTGGAGGGTTAGTGTCCCTCCCTGTAAAACAAATAACTCAAAGTCAAATGGCCACCCCTTATTGGATTATGGCATCAGGCAATAGATAGATAGATAGAAAAAAAAATAAAGCAGGAATAACGAAATCCTTGAAGCCTAATATCACCTGTAACTGTTTTACCTTTTACTCTGGGTACTTGGGGTCAAGATCTCTGCTTAAGAAGTGACAACATGGTTTGTTACCAAGTTTGCTGTTTGGAAAGCACCCATCAGGTTAAAAAGGCTGACCCATGCAATCATGAACATTACTTGTCAGATTGTATGTATTATCTTCCTATGGTCAGTGGTAGCCAACCACCTACTACAGTACTTACACGCAAAGAATATTATAGTATTACTGTGTTAATTCTGGGGACAGTCAAGTAATATGTGTGGGATAAAAAGATAGGGCAGGCTAAAAACTATAGATACATTACAGATGAGAAATTGGGAAGCACTGATGAGAGGACAGAAGAGTATACCTAGATAGTTTGGCCATAAGGAGATATTGGATATGAAGAGGGTAGCATATTTTATGTGTTGCTAGGATGAGGCATGACAGCTAAGAGGACAATGTAGGAAATGAACATGTGAGAAAGGGAGGTATGAAGGCTAAAGAGGAAAATTACAAAAGATGGAAATGGACAGATGAAGTACACAGTGTATGTGAGTAAGGGGATTCAAATGATGAAGTTATACCACATTTTTCTTCTCCAGTTGTTCGAAACACTTTATCTGACAAGCATTTGTACATTACACATACATGGGAAACAAATATTATGTAAATGGTTTGGCTGGGATGCAGAAGTGAAAATTCTTGTCTGAATGATGAGTGAATGGATTTGTGTCTCATTCCACTGGGCACTCTCTTGGTATGTCACAGGCAATCCTTGTGATGAGGAATGAATGTTAATATAACACTACTTTTTACATACAACCGCTTCTGTAAACTGGGTGAAACAGCAGGTCAGCTCCGCAGAGCTTTAAAGGTACTATACAATTATTTTTCTTTCACTTACTGGGGTCGTCCAAGCTAAAAAAGAATGTTGCAGACGGCAGCTCAAAACAACAGACCTCCTGTACTGTTATGCTTTCCTAAATTTGGATCCCAATCAGTCCATTAATCTATCATCCAATCCATTACTGCTCTATCAAGAGCTTAGGGGATGAGGACTAAACTAACTAGTCTAGACATTTAAGTAACTAGTCACCTTCCCAAGTGACATTATGTGAGCAATAAATGTCAACCATCTCATGGAGTCAACCCTTATTAGCCATATCTGGTTAGAGTGCCCTAACCTACTGAACCACCTGGCATCTTTTTGGTTATTTGGTTACCAAACAATGTAGGAAATGGTTTCCTAAACCACAAGAAAACCTTCAGCTTGTCACTCAGTGTAGTCACTGTAAATTGGTGTGAAATGTGAAACAGTTATGATCCTGCAAATGATGATGTGAATGATGACTCTTAATTTTTATGCACAGTGCTTATTCATACTCATGCCTTGAATATCATGAGGGTAAGTAAGACTTTTCCCCATACAATGAACACACTTACAATTTTATCTTAGATACAGCATTATAAGGCAATTTTATTCAGTAAAGGTCAATCCCAGGTAATTAAATGGCTAAAAAATATCTGGAATACCCCTTTCATTACTAAAAATTTGCTATTCAGAATAAAACTGTCTGGTGTTAGCCTATACATAACTGTAATGTGTCTATATGAATAAAAGGAAACAAATACTCTCTTTTCCTCCACATGGTCCAAAGTATTAGTATCATAGTTACTAGTCAATAATTATTAGGTAAATTAAATGTTCTCAGTTAAGGGTGGGGATCAGCTATCTTTAGACTGTGCAGCATGTAACTTTATTTTAACTTTACTTCCCAAATTTGCTAGATGTGTTTGTTTATTGTTGTTGTTGTTATGCCTCCAAGCTCATCTGGACATGAACTCGGTGGACTGCAAGCTGAAGCTGTCCTCTTACAGTATGTCATCCTCCTACTGGGGGAAAGAAAGGAAAATCAGGGAAGTTTATATAACCAGGAAGTTCTCTCTGCCAATGTGAAGGTGTCCCTAACCAGCAAACTAACTGAAAATAATAACTTTTAGATTTCATTATGATATTGATGATGAAATCCTAGTTATAACTTTGTTGATATCTCAAATATCTACTTTCAGTTTGATGATGTATTTTCTAATTTAACTCACGCTATTTTCAATATTATTGTTTTTTCTTTCAGAGATTTTTTAAAACTTAAAAAAAGGCATATAACCTTCAATAACTCCCTTATTATATGAAGGCTTTCCTTAAGTCACTAACGATCATCTGGAAGTAGCAAGAGTAAAACAGTCACCAAATCTGAAGGGTTGATTATTCAGGTAATCTGAGCATGAACCCAGTGGACTTCAAGCTGTCCTTCTCCTACAGTCCATCCTCCTCCTTTCAGATGACAGGAAGGGAGCTAAGAGACATCTGTACAACTAGGCAATGGAACCATACAATTATGTCAGTCACCACATGAAGGTGTCACTGTGTCCCTACCCTGTATCAATGTGCACAATCCAAAAACAAGAAAGGGAAAACCAAAAAGTACTTTCAACAGAGTAGCTAGCAAAAACGACTCTACATCCATTCTTCTATCACTCAAAACTTCCAAATTCTCAGCTCCACTCCACAAACCAAGGCATCTGTACTTGTGTCTTTGTGATTTATTGGACTAAACCACCCTCACAAAACCGGTGCAGCAGAACCACTCCATCTAATCTCACTAAAGTGAGCTACATGTGCTTTATTGGACTAAACCATCATCACAAAACTGGTGGGATTGAACCATTCCATCTAACCTCACTAAAGAGTGCTACATGTGCTTTATTGGAGTAAACCACCCTCACAACACTAGTGGGGTAGAACTGTTCCATCTAACCTCACTAAAGTAAGCAATTGCTCGTAACATTTCCAAAAGCATAAAGTAAACAATTACATGTAACCACTGGCAAAATCCTGTGTCTGGGACATGAAAAAGCATCAATAAAGAAATGAGTCCATTGTTGATACCATGAAAGTGTTGCACTATTTACATATCTATCTCTAACTTGTGCAACACACCCTTCAGTTAGTGTGGATCCATGCTGCTCTGGAACAACATCCACTAAAAAATTTGAAGAACATCAAATAAATCTTTCTAGTGCTGTACTTGATATCAAGCATCTACTTCTACCAGAGAATAGAAAAAATATATAAATATAACAGAACTTAAACAATAATTCTTAAAATACAGTAATGTATATGTAATACAGGATTGTAAAGACACACTTAAATAATACAGACATGAATGGTACAAAGCACTTATGGCTATACTTTCAAATATAAACAATACTGGACTGTCTACTCTTACATCCCCCATTTTTTCTCCTCTCTTTACACTCTTTACCTTCTTTATTGTCATACCACCACAATGAACTACTTCACAATGAATCACTATTATTGTACACACAGAAAAAAAAAAAAGTACCAAACAGGGTTAGTCCAATGCCTTCTGTGATAATTCAAGCAGCCACCACCATAATAAAGAACTTAACATGTATTCTTCATCTGTGGTGCCACACTGTTTCATATATAATCCATGCAACACTTTTATTACTGTGTGTATTTTATTCTTGCGGCAAACAGATGATTTTCTCAGCTTTGAGTGTCCCCTGGTAGTGTCAAAATTAATGAAGGGTATATCTAATCCCTGTAGCTCATATGTCTCTCCTTACCTGAATAAGTCTGGTAACAGCAGAAGTAAAACAAGAAGAGATATGTCAACCAAACAGCCACATAGCACTAAAAGTCTACCCTCCCCCTGGAATGGACACTACAGTATACAGACATGTACAGTAAAAGCTCACTGGACCAGAGTTTAAACACAAATTAAACCTACCAGATTTTGATCTTTTAAACCATACTCAGTCCACAGCAACTGTAGATGTCTAAGTAATCAATGTATCACTCTGCTATTCTCGACTTTATATTCACTTGATGTAGTGTCGCCTACTTCTTCCTTCACCTTTATCAATCTTTTTCTACATCTGCACTCCTCTCCTCCTATTTCTCCCACCTTTCCTGTCACTTTTTATTACTCTTCTTTCCTTTTCAGATGGATTTTCATTGAATGACATGCCTAAAGGTTTCCTGAAAGCCAGGAAATCATTTACAACACTGGGTGGTAACCACATAACTAACCATACATGTTCCCTACTTGTCAACAAGTGGGTTGGTGGAGGGTTAGTGCCCCTCCCCATAAAACAACTAACTCAAAGTCAAACAGCCACCCTTTACAGGATTATGGTGTCTGGCTATAGATACAGTAGACAGACAGACAGATGTACTACTGCTCAAAAAAATATCCTTACTCACGTAAACACAGGACTTCACAATAAGCAGAGCGTTTAGAACAGTGTCAGTATTCCATATTTTGCCGTCCATCGTGTCAAAATTACTCACGTCACTTTAGTAAGGA
The DNA here is from genome assembly GCA_018397915.1 of Birgus latro. Classification (NCBI taxonomy): domain Eukaryota; kingdom Metazoa; phylum Arthropoda; class Malacostraca; order Decapoda; family Coenobitidae; genus Birgus; species Birgus latro. Next base: position 17,956 of record JAGKTI010003292.1, read on the forward strand.
TACTTTTTCGAGTGACAGTACACATAATTCTGTGTGCCATATATGGTATACAAACTACTGCATATTTTATGGTGCCATAGATTCGTATGGCTGCCCCAGACTGATCTCTAAACAGACAGCCCTAATTAGAAGTCAAACACGTATCCCAACACACCTTTTTCTATGCATGTGACACTAATTTGAAGGAAAATGGCACATCAGCTTTATTGGAAACAATAGCCCTTGAACAGGTGACTCTGTCATTTCCTCTGAACTTAGGGAAAAAAAAAAAAAAACACTGGAGGGGGAGGGGGGCAATGAATTCCTACAGACTGAACTTTAGTCTGAATCAAGAAAAGTTTCTAGTAAAAGTTAACAATATACCAGGTTTGTGCTTTTATCAAACTGGCTTGTCCCTCATTTAGTCCAAATGAGAAAACCTGTACTGTACAAGTTTTTTGATTAATTAATGAAATGACTAAGTCCATCCAAGAACGTGCAAACATTTCACAATGACACCCTTAACATCCTCAGTCCAATGAAAAATTTCTAATTACATTCACTTTACCTCTAGACAACTTTATTCAGCTTCAAGAAGACATATTGAAACAAAGGGGTTTATGAAAGCTAAATCTAACCCTAAAAATTCAACAAGCCTATCCTTCGGTGAACGAAGACCATTTGGCAGAAGCAAAAATATAATCAAAGGTATAACACTGTACTCTTTCCAATGAAACTGCATCATAAAGTTTGGGGAACTGGCAAATCTACTTTATAGCCAGTGATTTAACCTTTATCGGCAATTTTTCAGTAAATTAATGTGGGTATAAGTGCAAAAAAAAAGAATGTCAAAATGGTGACATATAACAATGACTTTTTCTCTCACACCACGTTTAGTGTCATTACAACATCTCTCTCTCTCTCAAAAGAAGAAAAAAAAAGAAAAAAAGTAACATTATACTCCCACTACTGTTGGACGATTTTATACAGATTTGGAAAGCATTCATTGTGATGAATTAGAAAGTTTTCACACATTTCTTCATAACCTGATCGAGAACTTCAAGCTGAATAAAATCACCTGCAGACAACATTAATAAAATATGAAAACCATCATGAGACTGAAGCAGCTAATCCCTAGAGCAAGGTATCATTTCATTATTCTTGCTGCTTACAGACAATTTTTCTCAGCTTATGGGAGGAAATATGAATTGGAGGGGTTCCATATAGCCTCCAATAACCCCTTCCCTACCACAGAATCTTCCTAACTTGAATACAATAATATAGTATAGTGATAGCTTGATTTTTTTAAAATGTAGGGAAGAGAATGTGTCAGATGAACTGATAAGGAAAATATGCTAAAGAACTTCCCTGACCCTTCAAACCAGTTAAGTAATTTCATATTTAATACTTTTGCTGCCAGCACATGATTTCATTCAGATCAAGAGAGTACTGTAACTCAGAAGTGCTGGAGTTACTGAAGGCTATATCCAACCCCTCATCTTGCAGCAACAAAAATAAACTGAAAAGTATGTCACAATTTCCTGGGAGTTCACCAATAATATGGGCCAAAAACACATACAGTCAGATCTTCTGGTCATATTCATAAAACTGAGTAAGCAAAGATGCAAGCAAGCCCCTCACTTTACGATCATTTACTGAACACCTATAACTTGGATGCGATGAGTCCGCATCCCATAACACTGAGTGTAAGCAGCAATGATATAGAAAAGTGAGGAATGTTCTACCATGATGACATGATTTGGAAATTAATGTAAAAATGCTGAGGTTTCTTCCGCACCTTCACACCCTCAATTTAAACAATTTGATCTCCAGAATACTTTACATTCTACTACACAAAGTATATACAGTAGGCGCGGAAAGTATTGACGCTTTCTTGCCGACGTCATTCTTTTTCGCGTTAAGTGAAGTAGGGTCAATACTACCCTCCCATTTGATGCAAAATGAGCTGACGCTTTTTCAACAGGAGCTGGCAACCCTGCTTGATAGGTTTGGCACCACAGGAGCAGGCTCAGTAATGTTTGGGCAGCCACAGGAGGAGGATTGTCTCTGTGTGTGATGCACCACGAGGGCATGTTTTGACTCAAATAACACAGTTATTTGGTTACCTACCACATTCTCATCATGCCTAAAGTAACCACAAGCAAGGACAAACGTGTGGAAGTGATTACTTTATACAAAGCTGGCCACAAACTCCCATTTATTGCAAATCAGATGGTGCTAGACTGAGGAGAGTGCAGAGACTGGTGAAGTGGTTCAAGGACAGTGGGGAGGCCATTCCTCCCACTCCACTTCCCAAGCCTGGGAGACCTCGTAAGACAACCTTCAGGACCAGTCAGCTGATCTCAAGGCAAGTTAGCAAGGATCCAAGGCTAACAGCATGGGATTTAAAAGAAAAGAACCCACAGTTGCTGGCAGGTGTGTCTGTCAGAAGTGTGCAGCAACTGTTGCATGACGATCTGGGCTACAGGAGTTTTTGTGCTCATAAAAAACCACTGCTAACTGCACTTCAGAAGAAAAAGAGAGTAAATTTTTGTAAGAAATATCTTGCCTGGAGTGAGGAGCAATGGAAAACTGTGCTTTGGAGTGATGAGTCAACATTTACTGTCACTGGTACCCCTTCATCACGAGTGTACCACACACCAGGCAGTGACCCCCTGGATCCTAAGTACACTTCCAAGTTTGTTAAATACCCAGCCTCACTCATGGCTTGGGGCTGCTTTACATATTATGGTGTTGGTGAGTTGGTAATTCTAACTGCAAATGAAAAAGTGAACCAGAACAATTATTTGGAGCTCTTATGTGATGTTTTAAGTGACTCTTTTGATAAAACCAAGGCAAGAGCATTTATGCAAGATTCTGCCCCTGCACATGTTGCAAAGTCAGTGAAACAGTGGCTAACAGACTGTGAGGTTCCCTTTATTCGAGATTGGCCCGGAAACAGCCCAGATATCAATCCCACTGAGAATTTATGGGCGCACATGAAGCGGCACATCATCTTTCCCTAAACTTGAGGCTGCAGTCAAGCAGCTATGGAGCAGTTTTAGTCTGTCTGTTCTGCAAAACTACGCCATCAGTCTCCCCAGACGCCTTAAGAAGATAATAAAGGTGAAGGGGAATGCCAGTAAATATTAAATTCAGTGGTGAGTGTTAATTTATTTGTTTCTCCTTGCTAACCACAAGAATGTTTTCTTTTTTTAAGATGCCGTCAACACTTTCCTCGCCTACTGTATGTGTTAGAAGTGCTGCAGGTGCTATTGCTAATATGGTATTTTTTGGCATTATTGTTGTCAGCACAGGTATAATAACCAGTCTAGACACGGAAGAGTAAATGACTGTGGGCTATTTTCGTACAGCCAGGGATTTGAGATTGGAGTCCTAAAGAGTGTACACCAAATCCATATAACCACTCCATCCCAAGTATGTTATCTGGTATTTATATTTCATTCTTGCAGCTACCAAACACATTTACTCAGCTTAGGAGAATGCTCTAGTAGTAAGAGGTTAATGAAGGCTGCATCTAGCCCTTCCAGTTGAAAAATTCTTTCCTAAGCTACAAGCAAAACAGTCATCTAAGGATAGTGAGAATAAAGTAAACAATGTGTCATCAGAGAGGGATCATCAAATTAAATATTAATGCACTGTTTGAGCACCATCACCTCTAAATGGAGAACAGGGGGAAAAATAATGTTCATCATCAAGTGTTGCAATAAAGCTGACATTTTTACTTTTTCAACTGGAAGGCATTTTTTTCCCTTATTCTTGCTATCTCCAGACAGTTTAAGTCAGCTTGGAAAAATTTTCTGAGCTGGAGAGGTTAGACAGCCTTTATTTACCCCTTCCCTACTCGAGGTCTTTCCTGAATTTAATAAAATTGTCTGGTGGTAGCAAGAAAAGACTAAAAAATAGCTATATGCCCTATGAGTGTAGGGGTCACCAAATACTTGATCCACTGCTTGGGAATAATCACCACTTGGATGACCAACAAGGAGAAAAATAATGTTCAGTCACATCATCATCACCATCATCTGAACCTTCTTTCCCACCCTTGGGAGTTTTTAAAGATGGACAACCAGTAACTGAGATAAACATAGGAGAATTAATCACTTTCACTCTTAACAGAAGTTCATGTTCACATTAGGTGAAGGAACCCAGTGCAAGGCCCTTAAACCTCATGAGAGATAGAAATCAGAGGACGAAAGAAGATACAGGCACAGTCACAGTCAGGGCCAAAAGTTTGCCTAACAGTTCACCTCTCCTGGCTTTCTCTCAGCGGGCTAATATTCTCAAGCTCAGTGAGGCTTGTTATTTCTCTCTTCCCACACACATTTCTCTTTGATATGATATGTCAGGAAGGAAAGCGACAGCCTGCCATAAGTGTGAATTAAACAGGCTAGAATAGAAGGTGGACTTTTGACCCTGGCTGTATGCACCCTCCGTTGCTTCTACCTTTTTTAACCCTTTCACTGCAGTTGGTGCACTTGGATATTTTATTTACACTAATACAACAATTTATTCAAATGAAATACTAGCACTCGGTAACTTCAAAAACTATGTCAAATAATCTTTTCTCTGCTACTAGTTTACCTCGCTAATCATTTAAACTTACACCAGACAATTCTGTTCAGCTCACATAGTATTGCCTTTTGCAACATCCAGGAAATACATAAGTCCTGCTTATGCATCCCAAAGGAATTTGAGATGTTTAATTCACTGACCCCAGGGATATCTTTTTCATTTTATGGTTGCCATTGAGTTGTTTAATTCACTGACCCCAGGGACATCTTTTTCATTTTATGGTTGCCATCTCCTGACTTTTATATTCAACTAATGATGGACTTCAGACCAAAGGGGTGAGATATAGTGCTAGTAAATCCCTCAGAATAGGAAAGGCCTTCCTACGATGAATGATTATCATCTCATAACAGCACAAAATGCATGAAAAATAATGTCATCCACATTCCAGTGTATAAAGGAACAGAAAGTCCAAACAATCATATTTTCTTTCCATATGACTGGTGAGAGGAACTGACAAATCAGTTTTAAAGATAGTAGTAAGAATTTTAATTGGCAGTTTTCTGTAAACTTAAAAAACAAAAACAAAAAAGTGAAAAAAATGGCCACAGATATCAAAGATTTTCTGTAATTATTACGTACAACTGAAACTTATAACTGTTTGGGTTTATGATCACCACTGCTCAACACCTCACCACTAACGGTATACAGTCAATTCCTTTTACTGCCCAGGTTGGAAAAATGTCAACAATAATCATTAAATACCTAGGAAAGTACTCTACATATCACAACTACTCCACAATTTGGTGCTGTTGCAAATCAGCTCTATGGGGAACAATAAAACTTTTAAGTGACAATACTTCTGCAATTTACTGAGAAATTAACAGCAAAAAAGAACACAAAAATGGAAACATATAATAATCATGAAAGATTTCAGATATAAACTTGGAATATAAGTGAAATAAAAGAATGCCAAAATATTCAAGAGCCGGGATAAAAAGGGATCGACTGCATCTGGAAATTACTCACAACATAGCATTCCCATGAAGACATTTTAAGTGATCAGACAGTTTTATTAAAGAAACATCTGTAGTCACTCTGTAAGAACAGGAAATTATTGTGACTGGCTGTTACCCTTTTACCTTATTATTTTCTTTTACAATACATGAATACATTTACTGAAGATCTCAGCTAGAAAGCACGCCATCTCTCTTAAGCAGTCAGATATACTTCAAAAGCAGAAACATGAACAGGTATGCCTTAGGTATTCCCAATTAACATCCTGATCCATTTTCTCACCTATCGATGAGGTGCAGTATGATCAAGAATCAAGGAGAGGGAAAACACAAAAATGTAAGAGTATCAATAGCATTCTTAGTGACTTGGACCACACATTCATTATCCTGACATTTTTTCCCCATCTAAGGTAATGGTTGGTGGCTCTAGGAACACAAATGAAAAAAAAAATAAATAAATAAAAATAATAATAATCATCATCATCATCTAATCCTGTGTTGCCCCATGAGGAGCGTAGAAGCCTGAGGCTAGTCAAGTTGGTCCAGACATTTAAGATGAGAGTGACCAGCCTCACTCATCCTTGCGTGGCATTTCGTGGGCAATGAACCCCAACCACCCCTTGGATATAAACCTGCACTGACTCAATCCGACTGGAGCACCTTAGTTACCCTCTAAATCACCAGGCGCCACATTTAGGTTATATGGTTACCACCCAGCATAGTAAATGGTTTTCTGGTGTACAGGAAACCATTTGGCTTGTCACGCAGTGTAGAGTCGCCCATGGGCAGAAGGAAGAGGAAAGAATAAAGGGAAAAAAAAAAAACATAAGAGGGAATGGAGAGTCACCTGTAGGCACAAGGAAGAGGAAAGAATGAAAGACAGAAGAGGACGGAAGGAAAGAAGGAAGGAAGAGAGGAAAGGGCAGTTGCCCGAGAGCAGCACTACATCAAGTGAATGGATGGTGAGTGTCCCCACATCATAATAATAATAATAATAATTAATTCATTCATTAACCAATCCTATGTCGCCCGACAGAGAAGCGTAGGAGCCTGGGGCTAGGCAAGTTAGTCCTGACATTTAAGATGAGAGTGACCAGCCTCACTCATCCCTGAATGGCATTACGTGAGCAATAAACCCCAACCACCCCTTAGATATAAACCTTCACCGGCTCAATCCGATTGGAGCGCCGAAATTACCCACTAAACCACCAGGTGCCAAAATTTGGTTATACGGTTACCACCCAGCATAGTAAATGGTTTCCTGGTGTACAAGAAACTGTTTGGCTTGTCACTCAGTGTAGAGTCACCCACAAGCAGAAGGATGAGGAAAGAATGAAGGCAGGAAAGACAAAAGAGGGAGTGTAAAGTCACTCATAGGCAGAAGGACAAGGAAAGAATGAAGGAAAGAAAGACAGAAGAGGATTGAAGGATAATAATAATAATAACAAAATTATTATTATTAATCATTCATGCATTCATTCATCATCTAATCCAGTGTTGCCCCATGAGGCGTGTAGGGGCCCAGGGCTAGGCAAATTGGTCCTCACATTTACGATGAAAGTGACCAGGCCCACTCATCCCTGAGTGGCATTATGTGGGCAATCAACCCCAACCACCCCTTGGATATAAACCTCCAGCAGCTCAATTCAACTGGAGCGTCTTAATTACCCACTAAACCACCAGATACCATAATATGATTAAATGGTTTCCACCTAGCATAGTAAATGGTTTCCTGGAGAACAGGAAACCATTTGTCTTGTCATTCAGTGTAGAGTCACCCCTAGACAGAGGGAAGAGAAGAGAATGACGGAAAGAAAAACAGAAGAGGAAAGAAGGAAAGAAATAAGGAAGGAAGAGGAAAGGGCAGGCACCCGAGCAGCACTACAACGAATGAGAGGATGGTGAGCATCCCCACCTACGACAATAGGATTGCATTCAAGGGGTTACAAGATATCAAACATAAATTAACAATGTCAGAAGCACAACGATGCATTCCCTGCCCATGAAATGTAGCTGGCTGCTCAAAACTGCAAGCACTGTTTTCTCACAGGATCAGTTTATCAACATCTTTGCAGTATGCTTTGTTCATCACTATCATATCATTCACAATTTGTACCTGGTATCAAGAAGATATTTCTATTAGCAGTCTACTTAGCATTTACTTCTCAACTGGGTGTTATCATCTTTATCTGAGCTATCTGCTTTTGCAACGGCAATTCTTTATCTATCACCAAGTGCACAGATCTTCTTCACAGCCTCCTGTAATGAAGCTGGGATATCATCATTGTTCAGACTACTACACCTTCTCACCAAGCTCACCAGCTCCTGCCGCTCCTTTACTGCTTCTGCCAAAATCTGCTTGGGTTCAGTGCTCTTGCCTTGCTTGTTGTCTTTCCTCCATGAACTCTCCGGTTCAGGACAGTCCTCGGGCTCCGCCTTGACCTGGATCTCGGAGTTCTGCCTCAACAATCTCCGTGTGGTGCGCCCTCGGTCCAAACTGTCTATGTGGTTCTCCTCTTTGTACTTGAGACTCTTGGCAGTGGAGGTGGTAGGACAGGACTGGACGTACACAGGGGAAGGAGGGGAGGCCGCACGTTCATAATCCAGTCTGAAAGGGAGAAGAGCAATAAAGACAGTTCTTCTGTAAGTAGACTTTTCTGAAACACATTTTTTGACAATAAGGCAGTTCTTGTATATGTATACTTTTTAGCACAAATGTTTGCCATTAAGTCTTAACTAAATGCATGTTCACCAATATCACTTCTGAAAGGGAGGATGAATAATACCCACATACTTCATTATAAGTATAATTTTCTGACTTTTTTTATAATTATGTCTCTGCTTAAAATAAAGGAGGTGCTAGACCTATAAATATCCTCTTCCTTTACTGCCCAGGTCTCACTACCATAGTGAACACAGATATCACACTGAATGTTAACAGCAACAGCCATTCCCATATGATCCCCTATGGAGTGTAAGGGCCTAAGGCTAGGCTACCATGGTCCAGAACATTTAAGAACAGAAGACTGACCTACCTCCCTTGTAGCATGCAGGTATGGCAGGACCACCACTTCAATGGTGTACTTGACCTCACTCGGAGAATATAACCGGTATAGCATATCAGTACTGTATATGATGATTAAAATAAGACCCTTGGAATACCTGAGATTCTGTGACTGATAATGGACACAGAATTCTTACCTAATATACAAAAAAATATTAACATTCCGGCTCCAGTGACTCACTATGAACTGAAAAATGCTGTGCATTAGACAGAATAGTCCCAACCACTGTGGTGCTAATGAGGTGGATGGATTCAGTAATTCTAGGCAGGTACTGCCATGAGCTCAAAGTCCAACAGTCCTTGTACAATGCTGTCAATTGAAGTCTGGGCTAAGACTACTACACAGACTTATCAGCTGGTCTAGAAGAAAGAAGACTCCAAATGATCCCAAGGCCCAAGGTAACAGATGGTAACAGTAAGGTATACAGCCATTTAAAAACTTGCCCAAGTTATTCTTTGGTGGCACACAGGAAGTGTTAGATTTACCTGGCATCCAACATCACTGTTAACTGAGGGGGGGGGGGGGAGTTGCAACCACAGCCAACCATTGAAAAACGTAAACATAAATATAACTAGTAAGGAAGAGATGGTAAGGAAGCCTCCTGGACCATAACAAATGAATATGGACCACAAGAATATTAAGGAGTACTCATCATTCATCATTCATTCATTCATTATCCAATCCTATGTCGCCCCACAGAGAAGCGTAGGAGCCCGGGGCTAGGCAAGTTGGTCCTGACATTTAAGATGAGTGACCAGCCTCACTCATCCCTGAATGGCATTACATGAGCAATAAACCCCAAACACTCCGTGGATATAAACCTTCACTGGGTCAATCCGGCTGAGAGCACCTCAATTACCCACTGAACCACAAACTGCCATAATACCTGTATTTCAGCTGTTTAGTGGTAGGTGGGGCACTAACCATTCACTCAATCGATGTAGTGCTGCTCTCAGGTGTCTGCCCTTTCCTTTCTTCCTTCTTTCCTCTTCTGTCTTTCTTCCATTCCATCCTCTTCCTTATGCCTATGGGTGACTTTACATTCCATCTTCTGTCTTTCTTTCCTTCATTCTCTCCTCTTCCTTCTGCCTATGGGTGACTCTACACCGAGTGACAGCCGAATGGTTTCCTGTACACCAGGACACGATTTACTGTGCTGGGTGGTAACCACATAACCAAATTATGGTGCCTGGTGATTTACTCGTTAATTAAGGTGCTCCAATTGGATTGAATCAGTGCAGCTTTATCCAAGGGATGGTTGGGGTTTACTGCTCATGGAATGCCACTCAGGGATGAGTTACGCTGGTCGCTCTCATCTTAAATGTCAAGACTGACTTGATGATGATGTTAAAATGTTGGTAAGGCCATAGCATACCTGTTATCTTGTGACTGGTAATGGTGTGAGTGTGTGTCTGTGAGGACCTGGTGGAGCTGCGAGGTTGCCTTCACCCACTGCATCTTGTAGTGCTGCTTCCTCTTCTCAGTTTCTCTCAGCTGCTCACATAATTGATCCTGCAATCATAAGAGCATTGGCAGTAAACTGAACCCTTGTTGTATGTTGCCCTTTCTGAAGTTCTTTTTTACTTTACTCTTTCCTACATTTACTCTCAAGGCATGATGCTCACAGACATCTACAAAACTCTGCAATAGGCTGCCAAGCTTTTGTCTGGAATTTGCAAGTAGCACTACATCATCTGCATACAACAAATTTGACATATTTCATCCATCACCATTCATTACCAACACCATCCCTCTCTCCATTACTCATGTTTTTACTTCTCTCATTACCTCATCCATGTATATATTGAATAACCATGGGGACACCACACAACCTTGTTGCACACCCACACCGATTGTCCACTATTCACTTAGATGCCCATTTACCCTTACACATGCCTCACTACCATCACAAAAACTAGACGGCACCCAGCAGCTTACCATCTATACTGCACATGCGCATAACCATCCACAATCCTTCTCTATCTACTTTGTTGTATGATTTTTCCAGATCCATAAATGCCATAAACACCTTACGGTCCTTCTCAGAAGCCTTCTCCACTATCTGTCTCACATCAAATATTTGATCCACACATCCTCTGCCACTCCTAAAGCCACCCTGTTCTTCACTCACTAGGACTTCTATCTCTTACTTTCTCTGTAATAATTCTTCCATATAGCTACCCTACAACACTCAATAGACTTATGCCACGATAATTCTTGCAATCACTTCACTCACCTTTATTTTTGTACAGGGGTACAATTACTGCCATTTTCCACTCTACTGGCACATTTTCACTCATTCATGCCTTCTTACATATCTCCATATACAGCAGATGCTTGATTTAATGAACATTAATTCAGCGGAAGACCGAGATAACGGAACTTTCTTATTCTGGTATTTTTGCCCTATTCAACACAAACTTTCCATTAAATCGAGCATAATTCCGTTAAGAAAATTCCGTACACAATACTGCATTTCTGGGGGTATTAACCCCTTACGTACTATGACTGACGATTGTCAGTTTGCAAATTTGTCACGTACAGTCCTATGTCTGACAATCGCAGAAGGTTTGTCAAAAGCTGCCGAGCACTAAGCCAGCCCCTTTAATGATGTTAATGGTTCCTACCCAATCAGAACTAGGAGATAAAGTGATGGGAAGGAAGATCCTGCCCCCTCACCAGGTCCATGGGGTGACCCCTCCACCTAGCCAATTCTCCACCTACCTCTGACTGATTGGATACAGCCTGCTCTGTCCCCTCCCACCCAAACTACTCACCAATACCACATCTACATCGTATGGGGGGGAAGGGTATCTCATACATGCTCACCTCACCCCCCATGAGCCCCCCCTCCTCCTCCACCTCCCTCCACCCTCCCTTTATGCCAAATGAGGTGGCAATACATATATCGTTATCAGCTGTTGAGGTCCACTGCAGGACTGGCCCATCACTACCGAAGCAGGGATGTTACAGGCATGTATATCTACCCAGTGGCTTAAGCCGTCTGGTAGAGACTGTATGTAGGGTGAGAAGTGCTTGTGAGTGTAACTGTTTGTGCTGTCGTGGGATTGGATGTGTGTGTGTGTGTAGTCTGTGAACCAGGTGTAATCTGCCCGCCTTAAGCCAACTGGGTGCAAGCATACTGGCATGCGACACTGGTTCAACCACAGCACCCCTTGTGTCCGCCAAAGTGGTCAGTGGCTTGGTGAACGCTTCCCAAAGTTATTACAACTTTGGCAGGAGGTGAACCCGTGCCCACCAGCGTGCGAGACGCACACTCTGCCACTGTACCACAGAGGCTCTATGCAGCCTTCATGGATCTGGAGAAAGCATATGACAGGGTGGATAGACAAGGTTTGTGGAAGGTATTAAGAATATATGGAGTGGATGGGAAGTTGTTGAAGGCTGTGAAGAGTATGTATGAGGGTGCTAAGGCTGCAGTGCGTGTGGATGGCAAACTGAGTGAATCTTTCCATTTGAAGGTTGGATTGAAACAAGGATGTGTCATGTCTCCATGGTTGTTCAATCTGTATATGGATGGGGTTATAAAAGAGATACAGGGTCGGGCGGTGGATGTTGGAGTGGCCCTAGGGAGAGAGGGCAGTGTTTGGAAACTCCCTGCACTGTTGTTTGCAGATGATACTGTGTTGTTGAGTGAAGACGAAGGGCAGCTGCAAGGCTTGGTAGATGAGTTTGGGAGAGTGTGTAAGAAACGGAATCTAAAGGTGAATGTGGGGAAGAGTAAAGTGATGGTCTTCAGGAGAAGTGAAGCCAGTGAGTGTACAATGAGATTGGATGGGAAGGATATGGAGAATGTGAGTGAATTTAAGTACTTGGGCAGTGTGATGAGTAAGGATGGTAGTCTGGAGGGTGAAGTGCTCGAAAGGGTACAGCAGGGAAGGAAGGTTGCTGGTTCGTTGAAAGCAGTGATAAGAAACAGGGAGGTGAGCATAGAAGTGAAAAAGTTGTTACATGACAGTATTGTGATACCAACTCTGACATATGGAAGTGAAGCTTGGACCCTGTTGGAAGGACAGAAGTCAAGAGTGAAAGCAGTGGAAATGAGTTATTTGAGAGGAGCATGTGGAGTCACATGGAGAGACAGACTAACAAGTGAGGAAGTGAAGGAGGGTTGTGGTGTGGTTGAGGACGTGATGGGAAGCGTTAGGAGAATCACGTTAAGGTGGTTTGGGCATGTGGAGAGGATGGAGAGTGAAAGACTGACGAGGAGAGTGTATGTGAGTGAGGTGGAGGGGGCGAGAGGGAGGAGGAGGCCGAGGATGAGATGGAGGGATGGAGTGGAGAGGTATATGAAAGAGGGGGATGTGAGTTGGGAGCGTGGTAGTGAAATGGCAGGGGACAGAGTGACATGGAGGCGATTTGTTTGTGGCCACCCCGTTCGGGATTGAGGCGTC
>JAGKTI010003292.1:40974-58853 GCA_018397915.1 Birgus latro
ATCCTTAAATTGTTCCCTGCACCAGCGAGGATTCGAACCTGGGTCCCACGGGACCGCAAGCCAACTCTCTACCGACTTGATGACCACAGTTGAAGCGGCACATTACACAGCTTTGCTTTGCATAAAACTATTTTGCAACAGCTTACCATCTCTCTTTTGCTGTTTTCTGTTGGAGTCTCTCAGAGCAAACAATATCAGGTTTCTATGTAAAACTGGTACAGTCAAGAAAAAGACTATCTACCCAATGTTTGGTAGCAAATCTTGGAAAACTCAAAACATTAGACACACACATTAGCTTAACAAAAAACAAAACATGAGAATATTAATGAACAATATTCAAAGCTGACAATGAAAAGGTGGTAAGGTGGTAAATTTACAGTTTTACTACCTATAAATTATCATTAGACAAAATTTTGCAGATACTTTATTCCCTAACTGTAAAACAGTGAATATATGAAAAAGTCTAGGACAGTAAAAAAAAGTATGAGACTTACTCTTTCCCTTTTGAGTGCCTCTATCTCCTCATCCTTCACCTGAGCACCAAGCTTACTGGCGTTGGCAGCTCGGCTGGCCGCTACATTGGCTGCCTCAAGCTCACGAATCTGCGATGTGAAAAAACACCAAAAACTCAAGTCCAGCCACAAAGACAAAAAATTATCAGAAGAGTAACAGCCACTCCCATGTCAAGCCCTTCCAGGTGCAGAGGTTCAAGGCTAGGCAATTGCAGTCCAAGATGTATAACTCTTCAAATCTGGGTAACATCCATTCAAATTTATCCACGAAGTTGCCAAATGATTCTATCAAATTTAGGAAAGGTCTCTAGTACTGAAGGGGTTTATTAATGACTCTAGCCCCCCAAATTAAAGTTTCTCTCCTAAACCGAACAAAATCATTAGGAGGTCGCAAGAATAAACTAAAATGTAAACAGTGCCATCTGCCTCAATGTGTTAAGAGTATGGTACTGTACAGTTGTGGGTCAGTTTATGGTCGCCCTATGCCCATATTCCTGGCTGAAGGGAATGTAACCAGGGCATAACACTGCACAAAACCTTTTTGTTGGTAGTTCAAAGCTTTGCCAGAATACTCATATAAGTGTCGCTGTGATCTGTTCCTCACACAGTATAGCACTGCTTCAAAACACCACTTAACACTGGACAACATGTCTTCATTTGGAGTGGATCCATGGTTATGACTTCCCTCAAGCCAGTGGCAGGGGTCAAGGGTGGACAGAAACTATGACCCATACTCCATGTGGCATGGGAGGTTTTGCAGCATCTCTTCCTTGCTGATTCATTTTGCAAGGCACACCTTAACATTCCCTTCTATGCTATTTATTTCACTGATGCAAGTTTGCATCAATAACAACAGAGGATATTGGTAGTGCCGAATGAATCACTAAGGAAGAAGTGTTACAAAATATCCAAAATCCTTATACTAAATGATCCAAAAACCCTCAATCACCTCACTGAAATCAAATCCATGAGAACAAAGCAAGTCAGTCACTCCAACCAGAATACTCTACCCACTAAACCATCAGGCACTATTATGATACCAAAAATGAACAACAAAATACAGCCAAATTCCAAATCATCTTAAGTTTACAACAGTAACCTCTTTATTTCATCATGTCAAAAATATATACAGTAAACCCTTCATAAGCCGAACCATATGGGGCTCTACCCTGGTTCGAATTACCGAATTTTCTGTCTTACCGAATTCTTATCCCCCCAAATTGCTAAATTACAAAATTTTCACCCCCCAAAATTGCTAAGACAATACCTATTACTTGTCCTTTCAACACTAAATTAAAGAAGCATATATAAATAAAAAAGTTATGACAAAAAACAATTTAGTGCATTTAATATACCTTTAACCCTGTGCTGGGTGCATTTTCATTTTGTTCTTGCTGCCACCAGACAGTTTTAGTCAGTGTAGGTTGGATCTGTGGAAGTGCAAGGGGTTGGTACAGCCTTCATTAGCCCCTTCAGTATGTGAGTCAAGTCCTGAGTGCCATAAAATCGGCTGGAGGAAGCGTAAATAAAGTAGAAATAGACGTCACAGTACTGAAGTGGTTAATTGGTAGAAAATCATTCACAGAGGCAGTACAGACCGTCGGCAGCGTGTGTTGGAGATGGATTTTCACCTCCCCAAATTGCAAAAAAAATACTTATTACTTGTCTTCTTAACACTAAAGTAAAGGAGCATATACAGTGTATAAATTAATAAAGAAAGACAAAAAAGAAAGAATTCAGTGCACATAATTTGCCTTTCGTTAGAGGCAGTAGATTCATCGGCAGTTTGTTTTGTTTTGGAGACGGAGGTGGTGGAGGTGGTTGAGTTCACACTTTAACGTAAATTCTAAACAGTACTCAGTATTTATTTCACTCTATATTAAGAACTAAACTTAAATGTAATTACTGTAATAGACTGCAGTGTAACACCTTTCGTTAGAGGCAGTAGATTCGTCGGCAGTTTGTTTTGTTTTGGAGATGGAGGTGGTGGAGGTGGCTGAGTTCACACTTTAATGTAAATTCTAAACAGTACCCAGTATTTATTTCACTCTATATTAAGGCCTAAACTTAAATGTAGTCACTGTAATAGACTGCAGTGTAACACCTTTCGTTAGAGGCAGTAGATTCGTCGGCAGTTTTTTTGTTTTGGAGACGGAGGTGGTGGAGGTGGGTGAGTTCACACTTTAATGTAAATTCTAAACAGTACCCAGTATTTATTTCACTCTATATTAAGAACTAAACTTAAATGTAATCACTGTAATAGACTGCAATGTAACACTTTCAGTAATAACAGTACTGAACTTTAATCATGATCACACGCGCACATTCTTCCTTTCTTTTTAAGCTTCATTCCTTTACGACTACAGGTGCCAGTATCACTTCTTTTAAGCTTTGAACCTTCCATGGCAAGGCAGAAGGCAAAAGGAGACTACTGCTCAGCACTAGATGACAGTAAGAATGGCACAACTACCGTCTCCAAAAGCAAGCAGCAGACTGGCGCCACGTGTCTGCCTGGCGCCATTTCTCCTCCTACATTCGCATTTCGGCCTACTTTCATACGTGGTCTCGGCCTGAGTTCAGCTAACCAAAGATTCCGGCTTCTAAAAGATCAACTTATGGAAGGTTTACTGTATGAACAATTTAAACATTAATAATGATGCCCAAACATTCAGTATTTCCTCCACAAGCACACCTGGCGCTGTAAGTCTCGCCGATGCTGCCGCTCATGTAACACCTGCTGCTTAAGTCGTCCTATCTCCATTGCCTCACGTTCTCGTTGACCTCTCCGTGGGGTGGTGCGAAGCTGGCGTTTCTGAGCCTTCAAGTCCGCCTTTAGTTGAGCCACATTCTCCTCTTGCACTCTTACCTGTTGAAGAATGAAGACTGAAAATATATTAACAAAACTCAATCTGGCAGGTGCATGTGAAGCACATCAATACCATATTCTTCTCCTGCACTCACATCTACCGTAATGAGACAATAGTAAATAAATTAATTAAACATGATCTGACATACTGATGTCATACTTCAATATGTTTCTTTTCATATAAAAATGGGTAAACAAACCTATGAGAGAAGCTGATAAACTTTTATTTAGTTTATTTTATTTGCTTATTTAATTTATCTTCTACATCCCTCATGGGGCAGCATAGGAATTGGATGATGGATAGATGGATTTATTTATTTACTGTTCACCATAGGATGGGCAGGAAACAATGCCATAGTTAAAGGGTCAAGTAAAACAACTTTAAATAAAGACCAACTGTACTGACCCTCTCTTCCCTGAGTGCAACAGAGCGTTCCATAGCATCAATGTTGGCAAGAGTATCAGTGAGGCGGCGGTGGAGGGTCTGGCACTGGTCCAGTCGCTGGTGGAGATGCATCTCAGCACGGCTCACCCTCGCCTCCCACTCTTCTGACAGATGACGCTGCAGCTCAGCCTCTCGAGCACTCCACTGCAACACTTTATTATGTAAGCAAACTGTGGTGGAGAGGGATGGTTTCAAATGGTGGCACTGATATAACTAAGTGGCTCTGTTGCACAGTTACACAGTCATCCCTCAACTCCATCCCTATCCCTTCCAAAAGCAAAATGGTAGACTACAGAAAAAGCCTGTAGTCTGCTAGGTTCACATTCAGATAAGCTTGGAGCTAGAACAACAAAACATAAGAAAGCACAAAACTTCTGGTACATTTTTCACAATGGAATATCCAATACTGTAACTTACGTACAATACTACAATCACTAAACTTCAGTCAAAAATTTACTAAACCTTTTGATCACTAAAGATTTCAATCAATCAATCCAATGATGCAATACTTCCTCTTATGGAACCCCTATACAGCAGTTGCTCACAGTACAACTGGTGCCTTCTATAGACAAGATGCTAAACAAAACTTAAAAACCAGTTACTGTAATTACTTTCCCGGGAGAAAAATATATGTGTAAATAGATTTGTAACAGTTCATTACATAAACACAATACTTATGGTGCATATTTAACAAATGAATATCTAGTCTATCTATCTACCGCCCAATGCCTTAATCCTGTAAGGGGTGGCCACAAAAAAATCGCCTCCAAGTCATCCTGTCCCCCGCCATTTCACTACTCCGCTCCCAGCACACACACATCTCTCTCTTATACCTCTCAACTCCATCCCTCCATCTCATCCTTGACCTCTCCCTCCCTCTTCCCCCCCTCCACCTCACTCACACACACCCTCCCCATCAGCCTCCCAGTCTCCATCCCCTCCACACGGCCAAACCATCCTGGTGAGTTTCTCTTAATGCTTCCTATCATGTCCACATCCACACCACAACACTCCTTCACTTCCTCATTTGTCAGTCTATCTCTTCATGTGACTCCTCATTTCCACTGCTCACTCCTGACTTTTGTCCCTCCAACAAGGTCCAAGCTTCACTTCCATATGTTAGAGTTGGTATCACAATACTGTCATGCATTAACTTTTTCACTTCCATGATCACTTCCCTGTTTCTTATTACTGCTTTCAAAGAACCAGCAACCTTTCTTCAGTGCTGTACCCTTTCAAGCACTTCACCCTCTAAACTCCCATCCTTACTCATCACATTACCCAAGTACTGTACTTAAATGCACTCACATTTTTCATTTCCTCCTCACCCAACCTCACCATACATTCACTGACTTCATTTCTCTCAAAGACCATAACTTTACCCTACATTCATCTTTAGATTCCATTTCTTACACACTCTCCCAAATGCATTCATCAAGCCTTGCAGCTCCTCTTCGTCTTCACTTAACAATACAGTACCATCTGCAAACAACAGTACAGGGAGTTTCCAAACACTGCCCTCTCTCACTAGGGCCACTCCAACATCCACTGCCCTACCTTGTATCTCTTTTATAACCCCATCCATATACAGATTGAACAACCATGGAGACATGACACATCCTTGTTTCAATCCAACCTTCAAATAAAAAAATTCACTAAGTCCAATGCCCACACACAATGCAGCCTTAGCACCCTCATACATACTCTTCACGGCATTCAACAACTTCCCATTTACTCCATATTTTCTCAATACTTTCCACAATCCTTGTCTATTTACACCGTCATATGCTTTCTCCAAATATCTAGTCTATGCACCTGTTTACATCA
Source organism: Birgus latro (assembly GCA_018397915.1). NCBI lineage: Eukaryota > Metazoa > Arthropoda > Malacostraca > Decapoda > Coenobitidae > Birgus > Birgus latro. Next base: position 46,625 of record JAGKTI010003292.1, read on the forward strand.
TTTTGCCTTAATCCCACAAGGAATGGCCACAAATGAATTGCTTCCTTGCTACCTTGTCCTCTCCCATAAGGATGCTCTCTCACACTCCCTTCACTCAGATTTCCACCACATCCCTCCAACTCAACCTCAGTCTCCCTCTTCTCCTCCTTCACCTCACTGACATATGTTCTCCTAGTCAATCTCTTATTCTCCATTTTCTTCACATGGCCAAACCATCTAAGGGTGCTTTTCCCAATGCTTTCCAGCATATTCACATGAAGTCCACAATGCTCCTCTCAAATAACTTGTTTCTACTCCTCTCATTACTATCTTGTAAACTTCTGACAAAGGTGAAGCTTTACTTCCTTATGTTAAAGTGGTGATCACAATTCTGTCATTAACCCCCCAAAACTGCATTAGCTAATTATCAGTCATTTACAAACTTTTCACTAAAGTCCTCATGAACAGAATAACTACAAATTTGGAGGAAAACCAACCTCGTGAACAGGCAGGATTCAGAAGCGGGTGTTCAACTACTGATTATCTACTGATAGAAGAGTTGAGAGGTAGGATGGGACTGGAGTGTATTGGTGTTGTGATGAGGAGAGGTAGGCTGAGGTGGTTTGGACATGTGGAGAGGATGGGGGATGATAATTGGGTACAGAGGGTGAGAAGTGTTAATATTGGGGGAGGGGTTGGGAGGGGTAGACCCCGAGAAAGACATGGGATGAGGTCATTAAATGTGACTTAAGGGTTAAGGGACTGAATAGGGAGGCTGCCAGAGATCAAGCAGCGTGGAGAGCCGCCATTAGGTGACCAAGGCCGACACATGCAAGCATGTTGGAGCCTTCAAAAACAAAAACGAAAATGAGGTGGAGAGATGAGATAGACAAATTTGCAGGGAAAACATGGCAAATATTGGCTCAGTCAAGGAATTCATGGAAAAGGTTGGGGGAGGCCTTTGTTCAGCAGCGGATTTGTAGTGGCTGATGATGATGATGATGTTCCCCCCCCCAGCCGCAATTTGGGGTCGAGTTTTGAACTTTTATCAGGGTAAAATTTTTTCTTACAGATTTGAAGAGCTTGGATTCACACATCTGAAAATGTCAATCTCAGTCCCCTAGGCTTAATGGTTACTGCAATACTGCCCATCATGGATTATAAAAGTCCCCCCTCATGGTAAGAGAAAGAAACTACAAAAACGGACAGAAACCTAATTTTCATTAGAGAATCTTACCAAAATCAATGAAATCAATGTAAAATATGTTTCTAGTGATGAAATTTGATGTAGCAGTCAGCATGAGTAATAAATAAAAATATATATGCTGTATATATCCAAACTCAAAAAATTTGGCAAAAAAAAAAAAACTAATTTTAACTAAAAAATTTTACAAAAACAAAGAAAACAAAGGACAAAAAGTTTCCAATTGCTAAAAAAAGGTGGGGGGTTTGCCATGAGAGAAAAGTATTTAAAAAAAAAAAAAAAATGGGGGGGAGGGTACAGACATATGCTAATCATGGCAGAGAAATTACCACGTCATATCCAGGACAAAGGATAAGGAGGAAGGAAGGTGAAGGTCAACTGGGGGGTCTCTGGTGGAGGTGAGGGGGGATGATACACTCTCAACGTGGGGGAATGTGGGGGAGGTGGTGTGGGAGGTATTATGGTGGGAGGAAACACAAAGTGATCGTAGCAGGGAAAATCCCACATCATTCAATATAAAGGATGGGGGGGGGAGACCTCAGAGAGGGGGTGAGCAGGAATGAGACACCCCCATCCATATGACATAGATGTGGTATTGGTGAGTAGTTTGGGTGGGAGGGGGACAGAGCAGGCTGTATCCAATCAGCCAGAGGGAGGTGAAGTTGCTTGAGGGGGGGGGGAGGGCCACAGACCTGGTGAGGGGGTGGGATCTTCCTTCCCACCACCTTATCCCTTAGTTCTGATTGGGTAGGAGCTACTTACGTCACAAAACGGGCTGGCTTAGTGCTCGGCGGTTTCTGACAGACCTAAGATCATCAGTCATGGGACTCTATTTGGCAAACTAGCAAACTGACAATTCATAGTACTTTAGGAGCTAAGTGACTTTTTAACTTCCATGATTACATCCCTATTCCTTATCACTGTTCTCAGTGAACCTGCTACCTTTCTTCTCTACTATACTTTTTCACGCACTTCATCCTCTAAACTTATGTCCCAGTCATCACACTACTGTAATTTACTTTGAATATTGCTTTCACTACATTCTGGACCAAATTTTCTGAACTTTTTGGCAGCTAAGGAAATACCTCCCATACTTATTTTACATTATCATCTGAAGCTAAGGGAGGGGATGAAAAAATTTAAACCACAGGGCACCCCTACATCTGCAGAGGAAAACTTTTTATCTGAGACTGTGGAATCAGTCACCATCAATATGTATTCATTTCCATCAGGGAAGTACCAACAGAAAAATCTACGATGCGAGTGAACACCCACCGTATAACAATTTATCGTCTAGCAAGGTCGACATAACATGGGTTCAATGGGGATAAAGAGGAAGGGAGGGGCTATGGCCACATAACCCAAAATCTTTTAAAAATTACCCTTTTAGGCTTGCCCTCGGTGTCCTCAGCAGTACCAAGCATTCCACTATGGGTAACATCCTTCCCAGACATGATTTCCAAGTCACAAATTTCAGAGTTTCATGCACAAAAAGTTATCCCTTAACTTACGAGTAATATCACACTGCACTGTTTGTTCTGCATTTGCACTTTTATCTGGTGATAGCAATGGTATTTCAAAGACCTTTCATACACAAAATGGAACAACAGGTAGACGACCACAGTGAATGTAAACGATGGGCAGCTATCTTGGCTCGACAGCTGATTGGGAGGCACCATGTAATGTATGCATGGAAAACACAATTTCCAAGTCAACATGTTTTAATATTTCACAGAAAAAAGTTATCACTTCAATTAATGTTGCACACTGCATGCATTTACACAGTTATTTGATGACAGCAATGGTGTTTCAATGACCTTTCACACACAAAATGGAATGAAAGGCAAATGACCACAGCGAATGTAAACACTGGGCAGCCTATTGGCTCAAACAGCTGGCTTGGAGGCATCATTCTACAGTAGTGAATTCACGATCACTTCGTCATCGTTATTCTGAAAATGAATCTATCTTTTTGTTCATCATTACAGCGATTTATCACAACCTGAAGACATATAGCAAGACCTTACTGTACAGCAGACTCTCTCGTATCCACTGTAAAGCTATCGAGGGGGTGCTGTTAGTTCATGTCCCAGTGGATAGTGATGTAATACCCTCCCCAACCTCCCAAAGGGTGGTCTAACCCCCTATAAAATCCATAAAACTCGACAACTGTACTGAATAACCGTTCAAACAGAAAAATATCCTTGAATACTGTAATAAACACGATAAAATGTCATTGCACTGGTGAATGAGCTGGGCCAGCCAGCAAGACAGAAGCTACCCAGCCTAATATCGTAGTGCCACCGAACATGTCATACATAAAAAACACACATATAGACCAATAATATATTTCACTAATCCTGACATAAGAGATAATGTTACACAGATGTAGTAAGAAGTCAATGGAACAGTGTATTGGGTGGTTGTGTACCCACGAGGATGCGAAAAGCATCAGCCTGACAGCGCTTGTTCATGGCAACGAGCAGAAGTTTACTGGCGATTTTAAATGCACTGGGCACTGTCTTCCATATTTTTTATTCCTCCCCAAATATCAAACTATTCTGCATTCCTATACTATCTTGTGCAATTCACACTGCTATGACAAAAACAGTTTATGTAACACCCAGGTCATGACAATGAAATTATGCTTATGGCTGTACATACAGTATGCATAAGACCCTGGTGGCGCTCAACTAAGTAAACAGTGCCACATGTTGATGTTTCTCCCAGTACAAAAAACTTTTATGCTACTGTCACGATGATGTATATACACACTTCATTACTACTTTGATGATGATGGAGTAGAATATATACATATTGATTTGTTCAGTAACAAAGAAATATTAAAAATCACATTGGGGATGCCCACCATTCACCCACTCGATGTAATGCTGCTCTCGGATGCCTGCCCTTTCCCCTCCCTTCTTTCCATCCTTCCTCTTCTGTCTTTCTTTCCTTCATTCGTTCTTCTTTCTGACTATGGGTGACTCTACACTGAGTGACAAGCTAAATGGTTTCCTGTACACCAGGACTACACTGGGTGGTAACCATACGACCAGATTATTGTGCCTGGTGGTTTAGTGGGCAATTAGGCGCTCCAATCGCATTGAGCCTGTGCAGGTTTATATCCAAGAGATGGTTGGGGTTTATCACTCATGTAATGCCACTCTGGGATGAGTGAGGCTGGTCACTCTCATCTTTAATATCAGGACCAACTTGCCTAGCCCTGGGCTCCTACACTCCTCATGGGCCAACACTGGGATTAGATAATGAATGAATGAATGCACATAATTTTAAGTCTGTGATTAACAGCATTTAACAATGTACACATACTGTACATTTGACACCCAGAGGCACTGGAAGGCAAGGTACCAAGGCTGACAGAAAGACTGGCAGACCTAACCAAGGATACAGAGAGACATGTGAAGCATGTACGACAGAAATTAAACACATGATGTCAAGGGGAATAAACTCACCAGAGATTAGCTGGAGAATTAAGTCTCATTATACAAATGTCCACTATATGGTAAAATCACTACAACAATAATTAAAGTTATACCTTTTTTGCAATAACAATAAAAAATTGGTTGTGATTTTACTACAACAATACATGCGATGGCTACCGCCGAGAATCTCATGGAGAAGCGGTGATGTGCAAGCCAACAGTAAGCTGTGTTTACATTTACTGTACTGTGATTGTCTGTCTTTCATTTCATTTTATGTATGAAAGGCCATTGAAACACCATTGCTACTGCCAAATAACAGTGCAAGTATTTAACAAATATTCAAGTGTGGCTCACTCTCATCTTAAATGTCAGGACCAACGTGCCTAGCCCCGGGCTCCTATGCTCCTCATGGGGCAACGTAGGATTGAATGATGGATGGATGGATGGGTACCCTTTTTTGTGCAAAATGCTGAAATTTGTGATTAGAAAATGTCTCAACAAAACATACACAGTCCCCCTCTCCCACTCAGCTGACTGAGGCAAGATGGTCCCCCAGGTTCATAACTGCTGTGACTGTTTGCTTTTCATTCCATTCAGTACATTAAAGGCCAGTGAAACACACTGCTACTGCCAAATAACAGTGCAAGTGCTTAACAAACAGTGTAGAGAGCAATAAGTTAAGTGATAACTTTTTGTGTGTGAAATACTGAAATTTGTGACTTGGAAACCATGTCTGGCAAGCATGCTGCCCCTAGCGGAAAGTGTGGTGCAACTGAGGGGCATTGAGGGTAAGTCTAAAAGTTTTTTTTATTTTTTTAATAATAGGGTTTCAAGGCTGAGGGCACCCTCCCTTACCCCAATGAACCAATGTTATATCGACCTCACTATTCAATAAATCCTTGTGTGAGAGGTTTTCACTTGATGCAACTCTACCATATAGAACACCGGACTGTACAATAAATCATGTGTCGTTAGTAGTGTAAATGCTGTGTGGTTTGTGGCGTAAATCCCTTGTGCTCCAGTGGCATAAAAGATGATATTGCACTATGCCACCTCCTCTGCCCGACTCAGGTTCCATCCTTCGCCCAGTTTTCTGATAATCTATCACTTCTATTTCATGGGAAAGGACATTCATTGGTGTGCTTGGCAGGTGGAGGTGCCACTGAGACATGTGTCAACATAAGTCAGGAGGCCAGCACAATATGAAGAGGGACCGAGATGATGGCACATACAACAAATTCCAATGTATACACAGCTGCCACGCAGCATTACAAAAGTGGAGGGAATGCACAGAGCTGTGGCCTTGGGGAGGAGGGGGGGGTATCCATTTTGAGATTATATACACAAGCAAATATGAGTATGAAATGTACTGAAGAGGAGGGATATATATAATACTGAATATGAGAAGAAAAGTAAGATAGGGACATACATGTAACAAACTATATAAAAAAATGCCAATTTGGCAATTTCAAAATCAGTGTTTTGGTGACCAGACTTACAGCAGTGTTTTGATGGCACAACTCCCACTGAAAGGCATAGATTTCTAATTTGGGGCTTCCCAAAGATTTGTTTAAATTCGACCCCATTTGCTGTGACAGATAATGATACATGCTGGATGATGCAACAACACATACTAAAGAGTTTACTGTACAGTACTACTACAATACTATCACACCGTATCTAATGGCCTACATGAACATTAATTTTTGCAGGGCCTGTTGGTGATTTACCTGCTGCCAGAAGGCTTGCTGCTGCCCTTCCTTCCAAGTTTCCACCTCCATGGCAGCTTCATACATCAAACTCTTTCTCTTACGTTTCCATGAGGTGGTTGCCTCGGATAACTTTCGACCAGACCGAACCACACTGCTTTTGTAGCCTGACATATCTTTGTGGCCACGACCACTCCCAGGACTGTCCATCCACTCATCCTCCGAGTCTGAAGTGGAGGAGTTAGATGGGGAAGAGACTGGGTCAAGTGTGATGACAGAGGCAGAAGGGACCATGGAACCTCTAAAGGCTGAGGCTGGGTAGGATGGGGGCTCCTCTTTGGGTGTGACTGAGAGTGTGACAGTGACTCCTAACACAGGCTGCTTTTCTGGGCGCCAGGCCAGAGGATCTCTTATAACTGGAATCAGTGGATGCTGTCCCTCCACCACCATTGGACCATCACCTCGCAGTACATCTTGGCCAAATTGCTCCAGATTAATGCTGGCTGTAGCTAGGACCACATCACCCAGCATAAGGTGGATGGGCAACTGTGGGTGCTGGGTGAAATACTGGCTGACATTGGCTGCTGTAGCCACAACCTTGCCACCAGCACGCTCTGCCAGGAAGTCTGGGTTGGTGAGGTCCTTGATTGGGTCCGTGTAAACCACGTGGCCAAGCAGGGAGTAGCAGAACTTCACACCAGGACCATCATTTATGTTTATTTCACCTGGCACAACCTGCAACACAAAACCATATTAGTACAACACAACAAAAGCCAAATATCCAATATCTGAATCTTACAGCCAGTATAGTAAGCCCTTGTTATATGCTGCCAAGATTATGTTCCTTTTTGTTGTTAATTCCTAGCATATTACAGAAATCCCTGCATTTAATAGTTTCACTAATTTCAATGCAGCTAATTGGCAAGTTCCCCTTATTTACTGCACAAAACTTAACAAATTTACAGAAAAAGTTATGACACACTAGAATACAACCATTTTTAACATATAACAAGGACAAATTGTAGTCTTTAGTTGACTTTCTTATCAAATTTTGTAAAATGTTACATCCATCCACCCATCCATCTATCATCCAATCCTATGTTGCCCCATGAGGAGTGTAGAGGCCCAGGGCTAGGCATTTAAAAGATGAGAGTGACCAACGTCACTCATCCCTGAGTGGCATTACGTGAGCGACAAACCCCAACCACCCCTTGGCTATGAACCTTCAATTTGACTGGAGTGCCGTAATTACCCACTAAACCACCAGGCACCAAAATTTGGCTATATGGTTACCACCCATAGTACATGGTTTCCTGGTGTACAGGAAACCATTTGGCTTGTCACTCAGTGTAGAGTCACCCACAGGCAGAAGGAAGAGGGAAGAATGAAGGAAAGAAAGACAGAAGAGGGAGTGTAAAGTCAACCGTAGGCAGAAGGATGAGGAAAGAAAGACAGAAGAGGATGGAAGGAAAGAAGCATGGAGGAGAGGAAAGGACAGACACCTGAGAGCAGCACTACACTGAGCGAGTGGATGGCAAGCACCCCCACCTACCAAAATGTTACATCTTGAAATTATTATTACTACTGTATTATTATTTACATCTGAGCTCATGGGATCCAGCTATGCTGTCTGAGTGGTATCTTTTGAGAAGTACGTCTCAGGAAATCGTTGGTGTTGGTTGTGTGGCTCAGTGTTCCTAACAATATAATACCCAAACACCTGGGTACAGTGATAGAAAAGAGAGGAAAATGTGCAAAAGACATGGAATGTAGAGTGACACAAGGAAGTAGCTGGTGTAATGAAGGCCTTGATAAAAAACAAAGGTTTCAGTGTTGCAGCTGCAAAAGACTTACACGAAGAAGTGTTAGTGCCACCTTTAACATATGGATGTGAGACTTTGGTGTGGCACGAAAACGAAAAGTCAAGCGTGAATGCTGTGGAGATGGGACTGCTGAGGGATGTATGTGGAGTACAGAGAGTGGATAGGATACGAAATAATATGATTCAAGAAAGATGTGGAGTGAGGAAGTCTGTGGACACCAGAATCAAAGAAAGTGTACTGAGATGGTATGGTCGTGTGGAGAGAATGGATAACAATGGAGTGGTGAAAAAGATATATCTGAGCGAATCAGAAGATGGGAGGAGGTGAGGTAGGTCAAAGAGAAGGTGGAGAGATATGGTGGATGAGTGAGTGAGGAACAGAGGTTTGGAAGTCAGTGAGGCTAGGGGATTGACAAGAGATAGAACTGGCTGGATGAATAATGTGAGGAGAAGCGCATGATCAGGGATTTGGCACCCCTTATTTAATATGTCAATGTCTGGATTGACTCTGTTGGATACGTTTATGTGAAACTACAGAACATGATAAATGTTTTTAGCGTATCAGATAGAGTCAGGATTCTGAGGGCTTGAATGATGAGTGAATTGGACTGGGCAAATTTGGGTTGTCTTGACATTGCTACTCCTCACCCTGCCCTAGGGTGGGAAAGGAGGTCCAGATGATGATGATGATGATGATGATAGTAATATACTAATTACCGTATTTTTCACCATATATTGTGCACTTTTTTTCTAGAAAAAAAAAGCTTCAAAAATCACACTGTGCATTATACCATGAAGGTCAGGCTCAGATTAGGCCTATGGATTGCATTAACTAGTACCAACTCTCTCCTTTTCACCAAAGTGGCCCCCAGAATACTAAGATATATATACGATGTGACAATGAATAAAATATTAGCCTATTTTTCTGCTTTCTTACTGTTTAATGATACACTTACAGATTTTGGTGCTGAATTTTAACTGAATAAAATATCATTTTAGGATATTTTTTTGTGCCTTTTGGTGGTAAAAATTATTTTTTACATAAGAAAGTATGATAATTTGCTATAATTACAAAAGAACACAATCACCCACCCTGCCAGATGCAGTCTGAGCTTGTCGACAATGGTAAACAGTAACGTCAGCTGACGAATCAAAACAAACCTATAGGCTTCTCTAGCCTTGGACCATGGCTGTGTTTTATAGGTTTATTTTCATTACAGACTACAATAAAAATAATGCTTGCCTAAGCAACTGGTGTAGTCTAGCCTTGATTGGCATATCCCAAGCCATGTTTGTTGGGGAAGAAGGTATCAGCTCAGACTCCAAGTAGGTTCTATACTCCTTGGTTTTGTTCTAAACCTTGGTAATATTTTTTTCTTTATACCACTTGCTAAATCATGGGTGTGCATTGTATGGTGTAAAATATGGTGCATCGAAGTACAGTATCATAATTCCTTTAGCTTTTTTATATGGATATTAGTAGTCGGTGGGGGTGCTCACCATCCTCTCATTCAATGTAGTGCTGCTCATGGATGGCTGCCCTTTCCTTCCTTCCATCCTCCTATGTCCTTCTTTCTTTCTTCTTCTTTCTGTCTACAGTAGGCCTACGATAGGCGGGGTAGGGTGGTATTTCTACCCCCATCACTATTCCGGATTATCACATCTAGAGGTACTGTAAATCAGGATTTGCCTGTACGTATAGCACAGTAATGAAGAAGCATGGGCAAGATCTAAAGTAATGTTTTCCTATCAATGAAAGGATTGTTTCGCTGTAGAAATGAACTTAAATCAAGATTGCCAAATGTAGTTCATCTCCTGGTCTCAAGAGTTACTCTACACTTACTGGTCCCATCTACTATCATCTTTCCTATTAGATGCAGTAAATAACTTTATGTAGATGACAAACAGAAGAGTGAATGTAAATATTACAACTAAATAAAGAATATAAAAACTAATGGGCGTGGGCAGTTCACACTTATTTCGACAGCGAGTATACACTATGTAAATAAACCCACACAGCCACCACACAAGCCACCAGTATGCAGAATACCTCACTCTCAACTCGTTGCTTTTGGCCTCCTGTACTTTTCTCTTTTCTTTTCTCCATTCCCACTTACCCACTTATTATAATGAACCTTTAGTAGTTTTCAGTAAGACTTTATTAAGCTGCAAAACAATGTCAGGGTAACAACATTCTTTCAAAGAATCAGGCAAAAACATTGAATGAAATCTCCAATAAAAGCCACTTTAACGTTTCTTCCGTCCATATCTGATATGCCAATATTGGCAGTGGATATCGATATCAGTTCAGTATCGGAAAAAATGCGAAAATTGGGAATATATCGGTTCTGTGAATGTATCACTTACAGCACTACTGGCCAACAACTTTAATTAGACTGGGTAAGACCCCAAACAGAGAATTAACTTGAAAAACTCTTCACTGTCACCCTGAATGTAATGATATCTCTAATCATATATCCTTATTACTGTCGTCTGTCAATCATTCAATACTTTACTGCCCCATTAGAAGCATATGGGCCTGGGGTTAGGCTACTCAATTCAAATGTCTGAGACAAGATTGACCAGTTGCTTGGCTCTGAGTGACAAGTGTGTAATAAACCCCAAACCACACCTTGGACTACACATCAGGTTGTGGCACATTAACCCACTAGCCACCAGGTACTGTATTCATTTACCAGTTAAAATGGTTACCCAATATAGTGTAAGGTTTGGGAAGCTACAGCATACCATTTGGTTTGTCATTTAGCAGAGAAACTTGAAGGTAGCCAGACAATTATACCAGTACAATATTTAATGATTCCTGGATGCATGATATTTTGTAATAATACCAGGTAGGCTGATTATGACTGGTTGCAGAGGGGTAAGGATGAAAAACCAATTGTGGAGTGGCTCAATCGGTAGAGAGGTGGCTTGCAGTCCCAACGGACCCAGGTTCGAATCCTCGCTGAGGCAGGGAACAGTGTAAGGATTCGAATTTCAATAAATCAGGCTTTACTGATCTACCAGAAGACCAGCCGACATGTCATAAAAATACCCCCGCTAATACCAATACACCAGTCCTGTATGAGACAGCCCTAGTATGTATTCAATATGGACGGTGGGTGTTAGCACCGATGCGGTGAGATGTAGAGGTGTTGGTATGTAGGAGGACTGCTGGGCCTTGATAGCAGGCTGTGAAGCCTATGCCCAGAGTCGAACACATTAAAAACACACACATACACACACACACACACACACACACACACACACACACACACACACACACACACACACACACACAAACACACAAGCTATGTTGTCGTAATTATGAACATGAAAGAAACTTCATTATGCCAGGAAAAGTAAGAGACACAGCAACATCACCACACATCAATGGTCAGACACTTACTACAGCACATCTAACCTGACAAGAAGATCCCTAATGCCTTTCAGCTCAGTTGGTGACCAAGTGAAGTTAGACTGGAGGGTCAATTTGACTAACAAAGAAGTCTCATTCATACAATTTACTAGGACTTGTCAGGTTTCATGAAATCAGATATTAGTATTCAAGCTATAGGAGTGGCCAATTCTGCCATGTGATTAAAAAATATATATATATAAGTACCAAATGGTAAAGAAAGAGATTAATAGAACTGGAAGTATGATCATAAGAAAAAGTTGATTGACACTTTCCTGCCAGCACTGCATCTTCCATATTTCTCATTCTTCTCAGAATGTCAGAGTATCCTTCCTTCTCTAACTGTTTTTTTGTGTGTGCTTCATATTACTAACACAGAAAAACAATTTATGTGTTAGCATACATTTTATTGTAATAGTACCTTCCCCTGTCACATATGAGTACTGTTCTTACTTTCTGGGACAGTTCTCTGAGGCATACACAAAAATTAAGGGTGGGCCTTCATGATGTGTACTGATGTTATGGTACTAAAGAGGGACTCCTTCATGTGGTGGCACCAAAAACCCGGGCAACTCTGATGACTGGTCCCTGTCCCCGAAGGAGGATGGCGGATTGCATGAGGGGCAACTTCAGCCGGAAACCCACTGGGTT
>JAGKTI010003293.1:5005-24006 GCA_018397915.1 Birgus latro
CCCCCCCCCAACCACCTATCACTCCAGCAACCGAGCTAACTCCAGCCCCACCTCCGGCACATAACATGTCTCCTAGATAACAAAACTCCTCCACACACTCAAGAAACTCACCTGCAAGTTCAACCCTCTCACGGCCAACAATCTCCTCCTGATCTCCCCGACACACCGCACACATGAAATCAGCATCATCTCGCAGTCCACCTCTAACTCCACTACATCTCCCGTGCACCCATCTATCACAAACACTGCACAAGATGGAATTACTTCCCACACCCACGTGGCAAACTGCACATGGCCACTCCCCCCTCCACCGATTGCACCGCCACCAACCCCAAATAACATTACTTTTGTTTTATCTGCATTCACCCTTAAGCCCTTGCACCCCACACCATCTGTCCACCTCTCAAATCTTTCCTCAGCCTCCCGTTCATTCTCAGCAATCAACACCAAATCATCAGCATACAACATCTCCCATGGAAGTCCATCTCCGAAGTCACGTGAGAGGGCCCCAAGCACCATGATAAACAACAAGGGACTCAAAACTGACCCCCAACGCACACCAACATTCACGGGAAACTCATCACTCAAAACTCCATTCACTCTCACCTGGGTGCGAGCACCCACGCACATGGCCACAACCACCCCAACCAGCCACTCCTCCAACCCCAGCCCCCTCATTGCCCACTTCACCACCTCTCTGGGGACTCTGTCAAAGGCCCCTTCCAAATCAACAAAAGCAAAATACAATTCCCTTTTCTTGCCAATACAATCCTCCTGAAGCTGTCGAACAATGAATATGGCATCAGTGGTCCCCCTGCCTGGCACAAACCCAAACTGCATCCCACTGATATTCACCCTCTCTCCACTCACACCCTCCAGATCTCTCTCAACTACTTTCACTATCCGATCTAGAAGCTCCACACCTATGCAATTTCCCCCTTCCAGGGCACCACCCTTCCCCCCGCACACACCCACAACCACACTCTTCAGCCAATCATCTGGGACCACACACTCATACATAATCATATTTATCAGGTCAGTGACCAACCCCACCCCAACATCTTCCGAGGCCCCCAACACTTCAGCAGTCAACCCAGACACACCCGCCGCCCTCCCCACCGCCTCACTCACAGCAGCAGCGCCAACCAAAGGCCAAGGCCCAAACACCGAATCAGCTGGCTCCAAACCCTCCTCATCCCAATCAAACTCCTTATTCAACAACCGGCTACAATGCTCCCTCCATGCATCTCCAACATCCCCACTGCTCACCACCACCCCTCCTTCATCATTCCCCACACACTGCTCGTCCACAATGTCCCGACCATCTCTCTTCACCCGATCTGCCACCCCAAAAACCATACCTTTCACTCCCCCATGATTCAGACCATCAAGCAAAAGTCTCTGTGACTCGCCCTGCACACCACTCCTCCAGCCCTGCGCTCGGCAGCCAAGCACTCCCCTCTGCCACCACCCCCCTTCCACTCCCGAAAAAGCCCCCTCTTCTCCCCAACTGCAGCCCCCACACCCCCATCCCACCACCAAGCCACCCCATGTCTCAGTGGGCCTTCCATCCAACCGCACACTGCATCGGCAACCGACAAGAGGCTGCCCTCAAGGGCTCTACACTGTTCATCAACGCCCCCATCTACGGCCTCCCACCCAGCCACCACTCCCCCCATCTCACCATAAAAGGCATCCCCCACTGACTGGTTTCTCAGCCTCCACACTCTTCCCCTAGGTACACACGTCCTCCCTCTCATCACTAGCTCCCCAAGCACCACATCACAAATCAACAGTTTGTGCTGCTGCACACACTCCTCGCTTCCCACAACTTCAACATCCCCAACCAATCTCCCATCAACCCTCCCGACCAGAAAACAATCCATCTGACCACTACCTCCCCCAGACTCGTACGCAATCAATCCACCCACTCTCCCTCCAAAATGTGTGCTGCACACAACCACGTCCACAGCCCCCCCAAACCCGAGCACCCCCTCCCCCTCCGCACTCCCCACACCACATGCACACCCTCCATGGACTCCCCCACAACCTTGAGCTGCTTCACCAACATGACCATTCAAATCCCCTCCCAGAACCACCACCTCATCATCACCCATACCACCCACTACACGCATTAAATCATCCCAAAATCCATCCTTCCCCGCGCCACCCAATCCCACCTGTGGAGCACACGCTCATATAACTGAAATCATCACTCGTCCGATCAAAATTTTCACCACTACCATCCCATCACTCACTCTCACGACACCCACAACACACTCCACCGCAACCAACACACCCACACCCCCACATCCGTCAGCTCCCCCCCGCCAAAACAGCTCACAGCAGCAATCCTTCCCAGCAATCCCCCTGGCTGATCCACCCCTGCACCGGACCTCCCGCAAACAAGCCACATCCACCCACCTCCCACTACCCCCCCCCCACCGAACTCCACGAACCCAACCCAAACCCCCTGGGCGACCTGCTGTCCCCAGGCTCGCCCCGATGCACACACCTGCACTTGGTCACAGTCGGCAAGATAAAGGGGGCCAAACATTCCAAAGGCCCAGCCCATTCCAGGCAATAGATCTGGGACCCCTAGCCCACCAACTTACTAGTGGCTGTGGTAGTGGCCTCGGGGCACCCTGCCAGGACACCTGCAGGGACACCCTACAAGCGCGCCTTGGCACTGCAACTGCCCCGCCATTATACACCCACTGATAGTGCAGCCTCCAGGGGTGCTACTCCCAGGTTCGGGCCCCTCTCTATTGAGCGGAAGCAGCAGCCTGTGAACCGCAATGCCCTGTACTCTCTAGCACAGGTTTGAGCCTCATCTCGCCCCGGACCCGTAATCTATGCCAGCAGAACCCGTCAAGACAAGGCTGTAGCACGGGCCGAACAGGGTAGTACTCCCAAGGGAATGGGAATGCTGGTGATAGGGAGAGCTGGAGCTCCTGTTTCACTAGCTACCTAACCATCCCCCTTTGCTGACCTTCTCAGTGTGACAGAAACATGGAGAGTAGACCAGCATACTCTCCCAAATATTTCCTCTACCCTATGCAATACACCACATGCGCTTTACATATTACAAAACGTATCCCACTACATTACAGGGGTTGACGCCAGCAAGGGCAGGCGGCCAGAAAACTTTGCCCCTGCTACCTAGTGGCGGACTTTGGGGGGAGGCTTGACTAGGGTTCCGCCAGCATAGATCATGGGTCCGGGGCGAAATGGAGCTCGAACCTGTGCTAGAGGGTACAGGGCATTGCGATTCCCAGGCTGCCGCTTCCGCTCAATAGAGAGGGGCTCGAACCTGGGAGTAGCGCCCCAGGAGGCTGCCCTATCAGTGGGTGTATAATGGCGGGGCAGTTGTGGTGCCAAGCCGTGCTTGGAGGGTGTCCCTGCAGCTGTCCTGGCAGGGTGCCACGAGGCCACTACCACAGCCACTGGTAAGCTGGTGGGCTAGGGGTCACAGATCCACTGCCTGGACCTAGTACTGTGCAATGGGTCGGGCCTTTGGAATGTTTACCCCCCTTTATCTTACCGACTATGAACTACAAAAACAAGCACCAAAGCAAGCCTGAGGACAGCAAATCACCCAGGGGGTTTAGGGTGGGTTCGTGGAATGTGGGAAGTTTGAGAGGAAGAGCAGGGGAAGTCGGTGAGGCTTTCAGTAGGAGGTGGGTGGATGTGGCATGTTTGCAGGAAGTCCGGTACAGGGGTGGATCAGCCAAAGATTGTTGGGAAGGATTGCTACTATAACTTGTTTTGGCAGGGGGGAACTGACGGATATGGGGGTGTGGGTGTGTTCGTTGCAGAGAAATGGGTGGAATATGTCATGAATGTTATGAGAGTAAGTGACAGGATATTAGTAGTGAAAATTTTGATCAGGCAGAAATTGATTTCAGTTATATCAGCATATGTTCCACAGGTAGGATTGGATGACGCAGAGAAGGATAGACTTTGGGATGATTTAATAAGTGTAGTGAGTGGTATGGGTGATGATGAGGTAGTGGTTCTGGTAGGGGATTTAAATGGTCATGTGGGTGAAGCAGCTCAAGGTTATGAGGGAGTCCATGGAGGATGTGCATATGGTGTGAGGAATGAGGAAGGGGAAAGAATACTCGAGTTGGGAGAGGCTATGGACATGATTGTGTGCAACACACATTTTAGGAAAAGAATCAGCCAGTTGATTACATACGAGTCCGGGGGAAATAGTAGTCAGATAGATTATTTTCTGGTCAGGAGGGTTGATAAGAGATTATTGAGGGATGTTAAAGTTACAGGAAGCGAGGAGTGTGTGCAGCAGCACAAACTGTTGATTTGTGACATGGTGCTTAAGGAACGAGTGATGAGAAGGAGGACATATGTACCTAGGAGGAAAATATGGAAGCTGGGAAACCAATCAGTAAGGGATGCCTTCTATAGTGAGATGAGAAGAGTGGTGGCTGAACAGGAAGCCGTAGATAGAGGCGTTAATGAACAGTATAGAGGCCTTAAGAACAACCTCTTGAGAGTTACCGATGCAATATGCGGTTGGACAAGTGGCCCACCAAGACATAAAGTAACTTGGTGGTGAGATGAGGGTGTAGAAGCTGCAGTTAAGGAGAAAAGAAGGCTTTTTCGGGAATCGAAGAATTTTGGTAACAAGGAGGAGTACTTGGCTGTTAAGCGCAGGGCTAGAAGAGAGGTAAACAGGGCGAAGTCTGTGTCACAGAGACTTTTACTTAATAATCTAAATCATGGAGAAAGGAAAAATATGATTTTTAGGGTGGCAAATCAGGTGAAGAGGGATAATTGGGACACTGTAGGTAAGCAGTGTGTGAAGAATGATGATGGAAGGGTAGTGGTGAACAGCGAGGATATTAAAGATGCATGGAGAGAGCATTATAGCCGATTGTTGAATGAAGAGTTTGAAAGGGATAGAGAAGGATTGGAGCCCGCTGATCCAGTGTTTGGCCCTTGGTGTTTGATTGACGCTGCTACTGTGAGTCAGGCAATAGGCAGGATACAGGTGGGGAAGGCGGCAGGTGTGTCTGGGTTGACTGCCGAAATGTTGAAGGCCTCAGGAGATACTGGGGTGAGGTTAGTCACTGACCTGATAAATAGGATTATATATGAGTGTGTTGTCCCAGATGATTGGCTGAAGAGTGTAATTGTAAATGTGGACAAAGGAAAGGGTGATGCCCTGGAAAGGGGAAATTACAGAGGTATAAGGCTCTTAGATCAGATAATGAAAGTAATGGAGAGAGTTCTAGAAGGTATGATTAGAGAAAGAGTGAATATCGATGAGATGCAGTTTGGGTTTATGCCAGGCAGGGGGACCACTGATGCCATATTCATTGTTCGACAGCTTCAGGAAAAATATATGGGAAAGAAAAGGGAATTGTATTTTGTTTTGGTTGATTTGGAAAAGGCCTTTGACAGAGTCCCTAGAGAGGTGGTGAAGTGGGCAATGAGAAAGCTGGAGTTGGAAGAATGGCTGGTTAGGGTGGTTATGGCCATGTACATGGGTGCTCGCACCCAGGTAAGAGTGAAAGGAGCTTTGAGTAATGAGTTTTCCATGAATGTTGGTGTGCATCAGGGGTCAGTTTTGAGTCCCTTGTTGTTTATCATGGTGCTTGAAGCCCTCTCACGTGACTTCAGAGATGGACTCCCATGGGAGATGTATGCTGATGATTTGGTGTTGATTGCAGAGAATGAAAAGGAGGCGGAGGAAAGATTTAAGAAGTGGAGAGATGGTACGGGGTACAAGGGCTTAAGGGTAAATGCAGATAAAACAAAAGTGATGATATCTAGGTTTGGTGTCGGTACAATCAGATGAGAGGGAGTGTGGTCAAGTGCAGTTTGCCACAAGGGTGAGGGAAGTAATTCCATCTGGTGTAGTGTTTGTGATAAATGGGTGCACAAGAGATGTAGTGGTATTAGAGGTAGACTGCGAGATAATGCTGATTTCATGTATGTGGCGTGTCGGGGAGAGCAGGTGGAGATTGTTAGGCGTGAGAGGGTTGAACCTGCAGGTGAGTCTCTTGAGTCTGTGGAGGAGTTTTGTTATTTGGGAGACATGTTATGTGCCAGAGGTGGGGCTGGAGTTAGCTCGGTTGCTAGGGTGAGAAGTGGTTGGAAGAAGTTCAGGGAGCTGTTGCCTCTCCTGACATTGAGAGGACTCTCCTTACGTGCTAAGGGGTCTTTGTATGGAGCATGTGTTAGGAGTGTGATGCTGTCTGGCAGTGAGACCTGGGCAGTAAAAGGAAGAGGATATTCGCAGGTTTAAACATACGGAAATGACAATGATTGGGTGGATGTGCAGTGCGTCCCTGCGTGCAAGGCCTGGAGGGGCTGGGTTTACGATGGAAGAGTTGAGAGGTAGGATGGGACTGGAGTGTATTGGTGTTGTGATGAGGAGAGGTAGGCTGAGGTGGATTGGACATGTGGAGAGGATGGGGGATGATAATTGGGTACAGAGGGGTGAAAGGTGTTAATATTGGGGGAGGGGTTGGGAAGGGTAGACCGAGAAAGACATGGGATGAAGTCATTAAGTGTGACTTAAGGGTTAAGGGACTGAACAGGGAGGCTGCCAGGGACCGAGCAGCGTGGAAAGCCGCCATTAGGTGACCAAGGCCGACGCATGCAAGCATGTTGGAGCCTTCAAAAACGAAACGATATATCCATCCATCATCCAATCCTACGTTGCCCCATAAGGAGCGTAGGAGGCCGGGGCTAGGCAAGATGGTCCTGACATTTAAAATGAGGGTGCCCAGCCTCACTCATCCCTGAGTGGCATTATGTGAGCAATAAACCCCAATCACCCCTTGGATATAAACCTTCACCGGCTCAATCTGATTGGAGCGCCTTAATTACCCACTAAAACACCAGGAGCCAAAATTTGGTTATATGATTACCACCCAGCACAGTAAATAGTTTCCTGGTGTACAGGAAACCATTTGGCCTGTCACTCAGTGTAGAGGCACCTATAGGCAGAAGAAAGAGGAAAGAATGAAGGAAAGAAAGACAGAAGAGGGAGTGTTAAGTCACCCGTAGGCAGAAGGATGAGGTAAGAATCATGGAAAACACGACAGAAAAAGATGGAAGGAAAGAAGGATGGAGGAGAGGAAAGGGCAGACTCCCAAGAGCACCACTACATGGTCAACTCTGGAACTGTCTCCTTCTGCCTGTATTTCCTACTTCCTATGATCTCCAGTATCAAACGCAGTGTGTCCAGGCATCTCGAAATGAACGGATCTTGAATTTGGCTCTCTTTTGTATTGTTTTTCTTTCTTGGAAGGAACAATTTGTGGACTCTTGGGCTTTGGTACAATCTTTCTTACATTAAAAAAAAAAAAAAAAAGTCAACATGTAGTGTCTTCACATACTGTAAGAGCCAAAGTTTCTCTACCAAAGACCGTCAGTTCATAACAAAAGGTTGGGCACAGCTTTTCTTTTTTCTTTTCTTCTTTTTTTTTTTCACATGCACCCAAGGTGAAAACATGAATTTTACTGCTCCTTCATCATTAACTTTCTTTTTTTTTCCCAACAAAGAAGCTATCCACATCGCAAACACACCCGAATCATTTCATGCTTGATCGTTTGCATATAAGCTCCCAAACCACACGCCACTTCGTCCAACGATATTAAATTTTCCTTTGGAGTAAATGCTTGTGTTCATAGCACTTTCAGGGTGCTTAGGCATACCTAAAGTTAGTTTGGAACCACGTGCTCAGAGTTCTGAGAGGAAATGAGAAGCAAGGAAGTAAGCAAATAAATGCTTCTCTTCACAGCGACGATACACACAACACTGTGGCAGGCAGAGGCAGGTGGTATGGGCCAAGGATCACGTGGGTCAGGTACAGTATGTATTATGGTAATTTTTTATGTTCAACTGTGAGTGTCGTTTCTTGATTGTAAATGTAGAGAAGAGCAAAATGATGGTTATTAAGTGAGAATGTTAGTGGTAGTTGGTGGCGACCATCATCCACTCACTTGGTGTAGTGCTGCCTACTTCTTCCTTAGCCTTTATCATTCTCTTTCTGAGCCTGCCCTCCTCTCTTCCTATTTCTCCCATCTTTCCTGTCACTTCTTATTGCTTTTCTTTCCTTTACAGGTGGCTTTACATTGAGTGACAAGCCAAATGGTTTCCTGTAACCCAAGAAACCATTTACAACGCTGGGTGGTAACCATATAACCAAACCATACGTGCTCCCTACGTGTCAACAAGTGGGTTGGTGGAGGGTTAGTGCCCCTCCCTGTAAAACAAATAACTCAGAGTCAAATGGCCACCCCTTACGGGATTATGGCGTCTGGCAATAGATAGATAGATAGATAGATAGTAACTCCAGTGTGACGTTAAAGTGAATGGAGAGAGACTGGAATTGATGAGAGAGTTCGAATAGATGGGTACAGTGATAGAAAAGAGAGGAAAATGTTCAAATGAAGTGGAAAGAACAGTGACACAAAGAAGGAAAGTAGCTGGTGGTATGACGGCCTTGATAAGAAACAGAGACTTGAGTGTTGCAGCTGTGCGAGGCTTACATGCGGGAATGTTAGTGCCAACTTTAACATATGGACGTGAGACTATGGAGTGGCATGAAAAGTCAAGAAAGCAGTGGAGATGGGACTGCTGAGGAATGTATGTGGAGTACAGACAGTGGATAGGATACGAAATAATGTGATTCGTGAAAGATGCAGAGTGAGAAAGTGTGTGGACACTAAGATCAAAGAGAGTGTACACTAAGCCCTCGTTTTTTGACCAACTGTTATTCGACAAATCGTTGTTTCGACATTCTTACATATATACCCTTTTTCATTACAGTAATCTCTCTACTTTCCGGACAACCACTATCCGGTTACACCACTAATCGAACGTCGTAGGCTGATGTTCAAAACACAAAAATGCCCCCAAAAATACACACACACACAAATCGACCTGTAAGTTTGAATTTGGCGCGTGGCGCCGAACGGCCTTGCTTACATTCACATTCCCACTGTCTCCCCCTCCCGCCACTCTGACAGTTGTCTCTGAACTGCCACGAGTTTTTGTTTAAATAATCATAATTCACAGTGCTAAAGATTACGTGCAATTCAACACTGGACTACTGTACATACTTCAAAAGCATTTTCACCACTGTCAGAGCTTTAGAGGTGAGGTAAACAGCCACCAAGGACATGCAAGTACATTGTCAGCTGCCAAATATTTTCAATAATCACTTCTAAATCCTCATTCTCTGGTTACATTTTATTTACTTCATGCTTTGTGTCACATATTTGAGTGTACAGGCAGTGAAAGAGATGATTTTCTCAGTGATTACCATGTCTCTTACATACGTTCTCTGTCTAGTCAACTGGTGAACATTTTTGCTCTACTCACCTCTAAATCATAGTTTTCTGGTAACAATTTATTTATTTCATGCTTTGTATCCCATATTTTAGTGCACAGGCTGTGAAAGAGGTGATTTTCTTGGTGATTGCCATGTCCGATACTTACTTACACTATGCTGTCAACTTGTGAACACCTCTGCCTTACTCTCCTCAAAATCATAATTTTTTGGTTAAAATTCAATTAATTCCCGCTTTGTGTCCATTATTTATGTGAAAGGGGTCTTAAATAAGTGCTATGCATGTCCAGTAGGGAGGTAGGTAGGTGGTTTTCTGATTTAGGTTAGGTTAGGTTAGGGTCAGGAATGATCAGTGCTGGAGCTTCAGGGCCACTATCCGGACAAGACCACTTTCCGGTCATGCCTTTGGCTCTATTACGTCAGACAGAGGGAAGATTACTGTACTAGAGATGGTTTTCTCATCATTTCAACAATTCAAACTGCTCAATGCCAATCAGCTAAGCTGCCTCAATCTCCTGTGTTCTGCCCTGCTGATCAGTTGCCTCTTCATCTGTCTGCATTTCTATATGACCATGTGGAATACTACAGCACCACCATGGCTCCACCCAAAACCCCCACTACTATCCCTGTCAAGTGCAGTCATATGCTCACCAACCTGAGTGAGTGTTTCGCCATCGCATTGTCGGGTGATGATTTCACCAATGATTAACCACTTAACCGTGGGGTGTCACTCTCGTGACAGTCGGTGGCAATCAATTAAACCTATTGGGAAATAATAGATTGGTTTATCTAGTGATAATATCAGGCATTGGTATAAATAGTAAGGGCTGCTGGGAAGTGTAAATGTGGAGATTTCGTGAGCCAACTTCGGAAGTCTCCACAAGTCAAACGACAGTCGACGAGTGCTAAAAAAAAAAACATCCCATGAGAAAGCTGAA
Source organism: Birgus latro (assembly GCA_018397915.1). Lineage (NCBI taxonomy): Eukaryota > Metazoa > Arthropoda > Malacostraca > Decapoda > Coenobitidae > Birgus > Birgus latro. Next base: position 15,276 of record JAGKTI010003293.1, read on the forward strand.
GGTAGGTGTCATATGCATATAAAATTATAATACTCTAGGGAAAAAAAACGGATTTTTGGCAAATATTTTTTAAAAGTCAGTTGGAGTGCAAAATACCGCCAGCGGGAAGGGCAAGAAACACCTCAAAGAACCCCGCGGTTTAATGGTTAATGAACGTTAACACACAATACCGTTTTGGCGCCAGTTTTACATAATGCACATCTTAGTTTTCACTAGGTTAGGTAGATTATAATCACTGGGCTGTCTTGGAGGCAATGCCCCCTGATAGGTTTCTGTGCTTCCAGTTAGGTTTCCACTGCTGTTCATGGTTTTAAACTGTATACCTTTGAGTTTCTTTTGGTGTGGTGACGCCATGTCCAGTCAGGGGGATTGGCAGTACACATGCTATCAGAGGCGTTCAGGTGGCTTTTTGTATTATCTCTATGTAGGTATATTTTGTTTGTTCTCCAGTATTTTTTTTATGGAAATTCAAATGTCAGTCATCTGAGAAATATGCAGTACTAAAATAATTTTCCTTGAGAACGTAGGACTATGGGAAAACAGCTCAAATCCCTGTGTAACTTTCGGTATTTTTTCCATCTTAATTGAATAATTTTTGAATGACGAAAGTGGTCAGGAACCTAACCTAACTATTCCTTAACAATCTTATGGGAATACAGTAATCCATTCAATATCTGATGCATGTCCGGAAATTGGTTCTGTCTGGATATTGGTCCTGAAGCTCCAGCACCAGTACTTATGGAACCAAACCAAACCTAACTCAGAAAACCACCTACATACTTCCCTACTGGACATGCATAGCACCTATTTAAGACTCTATTCACATAAATAATGGACACAAAGCATGAAATAAATGAAATTTAACCAGAAAATGACGATTTCAGGTAAGTATGGCAAATATGTTCACCAGTTGACAGCATAGTGAAAGTAGGAAAGACATGAAAATCACTATGAAAATCACAGCCTATGCACACAAATATGGGACAAAACGCATGAAATAAATGAAATGGAACCAGAGAATGAGGATTTAGAGGTGAGTATGGAAAATATCTGGCAGTTGACAGTGTACTTGCAACATGTCCGTGGTGGTTGTTACGGAGATTACCCCACCTCTAAGGCTCTGACAGTGGTGAAAATGAACTTGAAGTGCGTACATTAATCCAGCGTTGTGCTGCACTTAATCCTTAGCACTGTGAATTATAATTGTTTAAACTAAAACGAGCTCTAGAGCCAGCCATCCCAGCAATCATTTACTCATGATGGTAGTTGACACAGAACTGGGGAGCAGAAAGGGAGCCTGGGGAGCAGGAGAAGCGCACGTAAACACAGCTGTTCGGTGCCGAACCCCCCCAAAAAATCAGATTCCCCCTCCCCCATTATTTTGGCATTTTGGGGTTCCGAACACCCAAGCATGATGTCCGGACATTGGGGTATCCGGTTATTGGGTGTCCGGATATTAGGGTGATTACTGTAATTGGTTTGTTGTTCATCCAACTCATTATTCAACCACTTTTTAAGGAATGCATCCTTGTCAAATAGTGGGGGAGAGGTGTAATGAGAAGGTGTCATGTGGAGGGAATGAATGACAGTAGGGTGGCAGGAAAGGTGTATCTGGATGAGTCTGATGGAGAGAGGAGGCGAGGTAGGCTGGGAAGACGGTGGAGGGATGTGGTGGATGAGTGTATGAGAAAGAGAGATGTGGTGAGGCTGGGGAGCTGGCAGGAGGTTGAGCTGGCTGGATGAATGTTGTGAAGGGAAGTGCATGGTCAGGGATTTGAAACCACTTATTTACGTGACAGTGTCCGGACTGCCTCTATCGGATGCGTTTGTGTGAAGCTAAAGAATGTGGTCAATGTTTCTTGCATGTCGGATGGAGTCAGGAATCTGGGAGCTTGGATGATGAGTGAATGGAAGCACAGCCTATTGGACTGGACAGGCTTGGGCTGTTTGGACGTTGCTACTCCTCAGCCTACCCTAGGGTGGGAACGGAGGTCTTAATGATGATGATGAGGAGGAGGAGATCCAGATGATGATGATGAGAAGGAGGAGGTCCAGATGATGATGACGAAGTATATATATTAGTCATGCTGTCTCGACATGATCTTATTCGCCTCTAAAATGATGCTAAGCAATGTTGTTGTATCTGTAGGCTCATCCGAATGTGGATCTTGTGAAATGAGGCTGAAATAGTCCTTCTTCTACAGTCTACCATTTTCCTTTCAGGGGACAGGGAAGGAGCTGAGGGACATATAATCAGCCATGAAAACGGTTAATGGAAGCTATATATAACACCTTTAGCCTGAATCTCCCATAAGCCAAATAATGCTGACTGGTAGTACCAAAAATTAAACAGAATACAATACAACCCTGAGATTCGTATACAATTTATTCCTGGAGGCAGTATGAGTTGTGAACTGTTCAAAAACCAAATCTTTTTTCCCATAAGAAACAATGCATTTTGCATTAATCCGTTCATTAGTACGGATGAAATGGTAGATTTTGCCATACCATAACGAATGGCAAGATCGGAGACACAGGTTCTACTTTCAGACTTTGCAACAAGTTCTTTTTCAGCTGGAGCCTGTATGACTGATGCATGGCTGACGGAAGACAATGGGACCGGCGACCATGTAGCACCTACGATGCCGCACCTCTTAGGGCGAATACCGGGTCACCGTACAAAAACTGGAGCGATTTTTGGACAAAAAAGCTGTACATAAACCGAGTTGTACGAGTAGAGAGGTGTACGAATTCCGGGGTTCCACTACAAATAAATATATAAATATAATGGGGCCATCAGAGTGAATAAGTCATGCCTCCCCACACAGCCTGATACACACTAACTCTGCAAATGTAACAGTAAACAGTAGTAAATACAACATTTATAGAACTTTGAAACATCTACAAATAAAGTATTCAGTCACCTTTGGTGCTGGAAGTCATTCCTTTGACTACTGAAAATAATAATAATAATCATAATGTCATTTACTATAAAACTACCTCAAAGTGTCTATACCTTAGAGGTAATTCAGGATTACATATGCAAGCATGGAAAAGACTTAATAACAATAGTGATAACTAAACTTACCATAAAAAATCATGCAATTTAACTTGCTTGAACATACTAACCAGCTTTAACCTTATTTGCATATTTGTAGACATTGAGACAGGGATCTGAGCAGAGCTGGAAAGTCTCTTGGTTGGATAAGAATTCATATCTGTTGAGCCCAGTAGCCACACACACTGTGCACGGATGCTGTTCACTGTAATTCTGTTGGCCAATGTCTCGTCGCTGAGCACGTTTCAGACACTTCATACTACAGTATTCCTGTCATAAAATGAACAAATTTATTCAGCAAACAAGAGAGGAAGGACTGCCATTGTATATCCAATAGGATTCTTCCATCCATCATCCAATACTATGGTGCCCCATGAGAAGCATGAGAGCCCGGGCTAAGCAAGTTGGTCCTGACATTTATGACGAGTGACAAGCCTCACTCGTCTCTGAGTGGCATTACATGAGCAATAAATTCCAACCATCCCTTGGATATAAACCTGAACTGGCTCAATCAGATTGGAGCACTGTAATTACCCACTAAACCATCAGGTGCCATAATTTGGTTATATGGTTACCACACAGCGTAGTAAATGGATTCCTGGTGTACAGGAAACCATTTGGCTTGTCACTCAGTGTTTACTCACCCATAGGCAGAAAGAAGAGGAAAGAATGAAGGAAAGAAAGATGGAAGAGGGAGTGCACAGTCACCCATAAGCACAAGGCAGAGGAAAGAATGAAGGAGAGAAAGACAGAGGAGGAAGGAGGGACAAGAGAAAAAGGCACACACTCAAAGCTGCACTACATCGAGTGAGTGGATGGTGAGTGCCCATACCTACCAAAAATTAGGATTCTTGAATTATAAAACTCAAACGGTCAATATAATGTTTTCAAGGAAGATTTACAAGGCATTATTATCATTATTACTATTATTATCATCATCATCATCCAATCCTGTGTTGCCCCATGAGCAGCGTAGGAGCCAAGTGGCTAGGCAGGTTGGTCCTGACATCCCTGAGTGGCATTACATGAGCAATAAACCACAACCATCCCTTGGATATAAACCTGCAAGGGCTCAATCCGAGCAAAGTGCCATAATTACCCACTAAACCATTAGGCACTATAGATTGGTGTTATGGTTATCACCCAGCACAGTAAATGGTTTCCTGGTCTACGGGAAACCATTTGGCTTGTCATTCAGAATACAGTCACCCATAGGCAGAAGGAAGAGGAAGGAATGAAGGAAAGAAAGGCAAAAGAGAAAGTGTAAAGTCATCCTTAGACAAAATGAAGAGGAAAGAATGAAGGAAAGAAAGACAGAAGAGGAAGGAAGTTATAGAGGAAAGGGCAGACACACAAGAGCAGCACAAAATTAAGTGAGTGGATGGTGAGCGCCCCAACTATTATCATTATTATTATAATAATAATCATCAGGACCTCCTTTCCAACCCTAGGGCAGGGCAAGGAGTAATATGTCCAGACAGCCTAAGTTTGCCCAGTCCAACAAGCACCAAAGCAAGCCTGTGGACAGCAAATCACCCAGGGGGTTTAGGGTGGGTTCATGGAATGTGGGAAGTTTGAGAGGAAGAGCAGGGGAAGTCGTTGAGGCTTTCAGTAGGAGGTGGGTGGATGTGGCATGTTTGCAGGAAGTCTGGTACAAGGGTGGATCAGCCAGAAAGATTGTTGGGAAGGATTGCTACTATAAGTTGTTTTGGCAGGGGGGAACTGACAGATATGGGGGTGTGGGTGTGTTGGTTGCAGAGGAATGGGTGGAATATGTCATGAATGTTATGAGAGTCAGTGATAGGATATTAGTAGTGAAAATTTTGGTTGGGCAAAAATTGGTTTCAGTTATATCGGCATATGCTCCACAGGTAGGATTGGATGATGCAGAGAAGGATAGATTTTGGGATGATTTAATATGTGTAGTGAGTGGTATGGGTGATGATGAGGTAGTGGTTCTGGGAGGGGATTTAAATGGTCATGTGGGTGAAGCAGCTCAAGGTTATGAAGGAGTCCATGGAGGATGTGCATATGGTGAGAGGAATGCGGAAGAGGAAAGAATACTCGAGTTTGGGGAGGCTACGGACATGATTGTGTGCAACACACATTTTAGGAAAAGAATCAGCCGGTTGATTACGTATGAGCCCGGGGGAAATAGTAGTAAGATAGATTATTTTCTGGTCAGGAGGGTTGATAGGAGATTAGTGAGGGATGTTAAAGTTATAGGAAGCGAGGAGTGTGTGCAGCAGCACAAACTGTTGATTTGTGACATGGTGCTTAAGGAACGAGTGATGAGAAGGAGGACATATGTACCTAGGAGGAAAATATGGAAGTTGGGAAACCAATCAGTAAGGGATGCCTTCTATAGTGAGACGAGGAGAGTGGTGGCTGAACAGGAAGCCGCAGACAGAGGCGTTAATGAACAGTATAGACCCCTTAAGAACAACCTCTTAAAGAGTTACCAATGCAATATGCGGTTGGACAAGTGGCGCACCAAGACATAAAGTAACTTGGTGGTGGGATGAGGGTGTAAAAGCTGCAGTTAAGGAGAAACGAAGGCTTTTCCGGGAATGGAAGAATGGTGGTAACAGGGAGGAGTACTGGGCTGCCAAGCGCAGGGCTAGAAGAGAGGTATACAGGGTGAAGTCTGAGTCACAGAGACTCAGGGTGGAAAATCAGGTGAAGAGGGATAATCGGGACATTGTAGGTGAGCAGTGTGTGAAGAATGATGATGGAAGGGTAGTGGTGAACAGTGAGGATATTAAAGATGCATGGAGAGAGCATTATAGCCAATTGTTGAATGAAGAGTTTGACTGGGATAGAGAAGGTTTGGAGCCCGCTGATCCAGTGTTTGGCCCTTGGCCTTTGATTGACGCTGCTACTGTGAGTCAGCCAATAGGCAGGATAAGGATGGGCAAGGCGGCAGGTGTGTCTGGGGTGACTGCCGAAATGTTGAAGGCCTCAGGAGATACTGGGGTGAGGTTAGTCACTGACCTGATAAATAGGATTATATATGAGTGTGTTGTCCCAGATGATTGGCTGAGGAGTGTAATTGTAAATGTGTACAAAGGAAAGGGTGATGCCCTGGAAAGGGGAAATTACAGAGGTATAAAGCTCTTAGATCAGATAATGAAAGTAATGGAGAGAGTTCTAGAAGGTATGACTAGAGAAAGAGTGAATATCGATGAGATGCAGTTTGGGTTTATGCCAGGCAGGGGGACCACTGATGCCATATTCATTGTTCGACAGCTTCAGGAAAAATATATTGGAAAGAAAAGGGAACTGTATTTTGTTTTTGTTGATTAGGAAAAGGCCTTTGACAGAGTCCCTAGAGAGGTGGTGAAGTGGGCAATGAGAAAGCTAGGGCTGGAAGAATGGCTGGTTAGGGTTGGTTATGGCCATGTACATGGGTGCTCTCACCCAGGTAAGAGTGAATGGAGCTTTGAGTGATGAGTTTTCTGTGAATGATGGTGTGCATCAGGGGTCAGTTTTGAGTCCCTTGTTGTTTATCATGGTGCTTGAAGCCCTCTCACGTGACTTCAGAGATGGATTCCCATGGGAGATGTTGTATACTGATGATTTGGTGTTGATTGAGGAGAATGAAAAGGAGGCGGAGGAAAGATTTAAGAAGTGGAGAGATGGTATGGGGTACAAGGGCTTAAGGGTAAATGCAGATAAAACAAAAGTGATGATATCTAGGGTTGGTGGCGGTACAATCAGAGAAAAGGGAGAGTGGCCATGTGCAGTTTGCCACAAGGGTGTGGGAAGTAATTCCATCTTGTGTAGTGTTTGTGATAAGTGGGTGCACAAGAGATGTAGTGGTATTAGAGGTAGACTGCGAGATGATGCTGATTTCATGTGTGCGGCGTGTCGGGGAGAGCAGGTGGAGATTGTTAGGCGTGAGAGGGTTGAACTTGCAGGTGAGTCTCTTGAGTGTGTGGAGGAGTTTTGTTATTTGGGAGACATGTTATGTGCCGGAGGTGGGGCTGGAGTTAGCTCGGTTGCTAGGGTGAGAAGTGGTTGGAAGAAGTTCAGGGAGCTGTTGCCTCTCCTGACATTGAGAGGACTCTCCTTACGTGCTAAGGGGTCTTTGTATGCAGCATGTGTTAGGAGTGTGATGCTGTTTGGTAATGAGACCTGGGCAGTAAAGGAAGAGGATATTCGCAGGTTTAAACGTACAGAAATGACAAAGATTAGGTGGATGTGCAGTGCGTCCCTGCGTGCAAGGCCTGGGGGGGCTGGGTTTACGATGGAAGAGTTGAGAGGTAGGATGGGACTGGAGTGTATTGGTGTTGTGATGAGGAGAGGTAGGCTGAGGTGGTTTGGACATGTGGAGAGGATGGGGGATGATAATTGGGTACAGAGGGTGAGAAGTGTTAATATTGGGGGAGGGGCTGGGAGGGCTAGACCGAGAAAGACATGGGACGAGGTCATTAAGTGTGACTTAAGGGTTAAGGGACTGAACAGGGAGGCTGCCAGGGATCGAGCAGCGTGGAGAGCCACCATTAGGTGACCAAGGCCGACGCATGCAAGCATGTTGGAGCCTTCAAAACGAAACGAAACGAAACGAATAGGCCACGCCTCTATTCACTCATCATTCAAACCCATGGAATGTTGACTCCATTTGATACGCCAAAAACATTTACCACATTCTATAGCTTGACACAGACGTATCCGACAAAGTCAATCAGGACACTGTCACGTTAAAAAGAGGTGCCGAATCCCTGATCATGAACTTCTTCTCACAACATCCATCCAGCCAGCTCGATCTCGTCAGTCCCCTAGCCTCGCCAACTTCCATACCTCTCTTCCTCACACACTCATCCACCATATCCTTCCATCTTCTCCTTGGCCTGCCTCGCCTCCTTCCTTCATCAAATTCGCTCAGTTATACCTTTTTCGCCACTCTATTGTTATCCCTTCTCTCCACATGACCACACCATATAAGCACACTCTCTTCGATTCTAGTGTCCACAGGCTTCCTCATTCCACACTTTTCACAAATCACATTACTTTGTATCACACCCACTCTCTGCATTTTACATACATTCCTCAGCAGTCCCATCTCCACTGCTCTTACTCTTGAGTTTTCATTATCATGCTACACCATAATCTCACATCCATATGTTAAAGTTGGCACAAACACTCCTTCATAAAAGCCTCGTGCAGCTGCAACACTCAAGCCTCTTTCTTATCAACGCCATCATAGCACAAGCTACTCCCCTTCTTTGTGTTTCCGCTTCATTTGCACATTTTCCTCTTTTCCTATCACTGTACCCAGGTATTTGAACTATCTCACAATTCCAGTCTCTTTCCATTCACTGTAACATCAAACTGGGAGTCACATTCTCTCTCAATAACGACTACTTTACTCTTTTCTACATTTACTCTCAAGGCACGACGCTCACAGACATTAGTAAAACTCTGCACTAATTTTCGTTTTGTTTTCGTTTTTGAAGGCTCCAACATGCTTGCATGTGTCAGCTTTGGTCACCTAATGGCGGCTCTCCACGCTGCTCGATCCCTGACAGCCTCCCTGTTCAGTCCCTTAACCCTTAAGTCACACTTAATGACCTCGTCCCATGTCTTTCTCGGTCTACCCCTCCCCCAATATTAACACCTCTCACCCTCTGTACCCAATTATCATCCCCCATCCTCTCCACATGTCCAAAC
>JAGKTI010003293.1:38643-58846 GCA_018397915.1 Birgus latro
CTGTTGCATGACGATCTGGGCTACAGGAGTTTTTGTGCTCGTAAAAAACCACTGCTAACTGCACTTCAGAAGAAAAAGAGAGTAAATTTTTGTAAGAAATATCTTGCCTGGAGTGAGGAGCAATGGAAAACTGTGCTTTGGAGTGATGAGTCAACATTTACTGTCACTGGTACCCCTTCATCACGAGTGTACCGCAAACCAGGCAGTGACCCCCTGGATCCTAAGTACACTTCCAAGTTTGTTAAATACCCAGCCTCACTCATGGCTTGGGGCTGCTTTACATATTATGGTGTTGGTGAGATGGTAATTCTACCTGCAAATGAAAAAGTGAACCAGAACAATTATTTGGAGCTATTATGTGATGTTTTAAGTGACCCTTTTGATAAAACCAAGGCAAGAGTATTTATGCAAGATTCTGCCCCTGCCCATGTTGCAAAGTCAGTGAAACAGTAGCTAACAGACTGTGATGTTCCCTTTATTCGAGACTGGCCTGGAAACAGCCCAGATATCAATCCCATTGAGAATTTATGGGCGCACATGAAGCGGCACATCATCTTTGCCTAAACTTGATGCTGCAGTCAAGCAGCTATTGAGCAGTTTTAGTCAGTCTGTTTTGCAAAACTACGCCATCAGTATCCCCAGACGCCTTAACAAGATAAAAAAGGTGAAGGGGAATGCCAGTAAATACTAAATTCAATGGTGAGTGTTAATTTATTTGTTTCTCCTTGCTAACCACAAGAATGTTTTCTTTTTTTAAAATGGCGTCAACACTTTCTGCGCCTACTGTATACTGCATATACTATATATATAAATACAGTAATCCCTCCAATATCCGTTGTAGTAGAGCCAAAGGCATGTCCGAATATTGGTTTTGTCCGGATATTGGTCCTGAAGCTCCAGCACTGGTTTTTCATGACCCTAACATAACCCAACCTAAATCAGAAAACTCCCTTTTTACCTCCCTACTGGACATGTATAGCACTTATTTAGGTCCCTTTTCACATAAATAATGCACACATAGCGTGAATTTATTGAATTTTAACCAAAAAATGATGATTTAGAGGTGAGTGAGTCATAGGAGCTCAGAACTTGCTGGCATAGTATAAGTAAGTATCGGACATGGAAATCATCTTTTCTCACATTTTATGCACTAAATTATTGGATACAAAGCATCAAATACAGTAAATGATGTTAATTACTACCAGAAAAATGGTTAGGTTAGGTCAGGATAGGTTAGGTTTGGTTATGACCTGACATGAAATTCACTGCTTCAACCTTTTTCATAGCTGGTGCACTTAATAGCCATGCATGAAAGAATTAAATTAAAAGCAGGAAATTATGATTAACACAATGTTAGGTTAGGTTAGGACCGGACATGAAATTAACTGCTTCAACCTTTTTTCTAGCTGTTTTACTTAAGAACCATGCATGGAAAAATTAAATAGCAAGCAGGAAATTATGATTAACATTTAGGGTAATTTTTTAACACATGTACAGCATGATGAAAACAGGTTAGCCATGAAAATCTTTATGGTAACCATAGGTTAGGTTAGGTTAGGACCGGACGTGAAATTCACTGCTTCAACCTTTTTTCTAGCTGTTTTACTTAAGAACCATGCATAGAAAAATTAAATTGCAAGCACGAAATTAAGATTAACATTTAGGGTAATTTTTTAACACATGTACAGCATGATGAAAACAGGTTTCGGCATGAAAATCTTTATGGTAACCATAGGTTAGGTTAGGTTAGGACCGGACATGAAATTAACTGCTTCAACCTTTTTTCTATCTGTTTTACTTAAGAACCATGCATGGAAAAATTAAACTGCAAGCAGGAAATTATGATTAACATTTACGGTAATTTCTTAACATATTAACTGCATGATGAAAACAGGTTAGGCATGAAAATCTTTATGGTAACCATAGGTTAGGTTAGGTTAGGACCGGACATGAAATTCACATCTTCCACCTTTTTTCTAGCTGTTCTACTTAAGAACCATGCATGGGAAAGTTAAATTGCAAGCGGGAATTTATGACTAACATTTTTGGTAATCTTTTAACACATTTACAGCATGATGAAAACAGGTTAGGCATGAAGTTAGGGTACTTATGAACAAGAAGCTGCCCTCTGACGTAATAGCCCACTCTATCATCTCAGACTCTGACAGGAAGACCTTACACCTGACACACCTTTCCAATTGAGAATCACCAGCACTTATCACCAACACTTTACACAATGTTTTTTTTTTATAACTATAATCACATCACTTCACTGCACTATACATAACAGTAAATTCCATCATCACACATATGATGAAGAAGGTGAAGAGCAGTATCAAGCACTGTAGGAGGTAGGGTATCACCACAAAAGCAATCAATATGGCCACTATTGTCGGAGGTGTTCATGAGTCAGTAACTGAGTGGGTAATGGCGACCGGCAGACAGACGCCACGAGTGTAAACACAGCTGATCGGTGCGGGCGGGAAATTCAAACTGACGCGGTCCCAAAAAATCGAAAAATTTTCGATTTTTTCGAATTTTTTGGCAATTTTGGGGTTGGGCAACCCAGAATATCCGAATAGTGAGTATATCCAAGTATTGGACGTCCGAATATTGGAGGGATTACTGTATACATATATGTATATACAGTAGGCGCGGAAAGTGGTGACGCCATCTTAAAAAAAGAAAACATTCTTGTGGTTAGCAACGAGAAACAAATAAATTTACACTCACCATTGAATTTAGTATTTACTGGCATTCCCCTTCACCTTTATCTTCTTAAGGCGTCTGGGGAGACTGATGGCGTAGTTTTGCAGAACAGACGGACTATAACTGCTCCATAGCTGCTTGTCTGCAGCCTCAAGTTTAGGCAAAGATGATGTGTCCATACTGCGCAGCTGCCACTTCATGTGCGCCCATAAATTCTCGATGGGATTGATAGCTGGGCTGTTTCCGGGCCAATCTCGAATAAAGGGAACCTCACAGTCTGTTAGCCACTGTTTCACTGACTTTGCAACATGTGCAGGGGCAGAATCTTGCATAAATACTCTTGCCTTGGTTTTATCAAAAGAGTCACTTAAAACATCACATAAGAGATCCAAATAATTGTTCTGGTTCACTTTTTCATTCGCAGGTAGAATTACCAACTCACCAACACCATAATATGTAAAGCAGCCCCAAGCCATGAGTGAGGCTGGGTATTTAACAAACTTGGAAGTGTACTTAGGATCCAGGGGGTCACTGCCTGGTTTGCGGTACACTCGTGATGAAGGGGTACCAGTGACAGTAAATGTTGACTCATCACTCCAAAGCACAGTTTTCCATTGCTCCTCACTCATGGCAAGATATTTCTTACAAAAATTTACTCTCTTTTTCTTCTGAAGTGTAGTTAGCAGTGTTTTTTTACGAGCACAAAAACTCCTGTAGCCCAGATCGTCATGCAACAGTTGCTGCACACTTCTGACAGACACATCTGCCAGTAACTGTGGGTTTTTTTCTTTTAAATCCCGTGCTGTTAGCCTTGGATCCTTGCTAACTTGCCTTGAGATCAGCTGACGGGTCCTGAAGGTTGTCTTACGAGGTCTCCCAGGCTTGAGAAGTGGAGTGGGAGGAATGGCCTCCCCACTGTCCTTGAACCGCTTCACCAGTCTCTGCACTGTCCTCAGTCTAACACCATCTGATTTGCAATAAATAGGAGTTTGTGGCCAGCTTTGTATAAAGTAATCACTTCCACACGTTTGTCCTTGCTTGTGGTTACTTTAGGCATGAGAATGTTTTAGGTAACCAAATAACTGTGTTATTTGAGTCAAAACATGCCCTCGTGGTGCATCACACAGAGACAATCCTCCTCCTGTGGCTGCCCATACATTACTGAGCCTGCTCCTGTGGTGCCAAACCTCAAACCTATCAAGCAGGGTTGCCAGCTCCCATTGAAAAGGTGTCAGCTCATATCGCATCACAGGGGAGGGGAGTATTGACCCTACTTCACTTAACGCGAAAAAGAATGACGTCGGCAAAAAAGCATCAGTACTTTCCGCGCCTACTGTATATATATACATACATACATACAGATATATATATATATAGATAGATTGATATAGATATATATATATACATACAGCAAAACCTCGATATAACGGACTTCAGTAGACTGTAATTCGCTTTTATCGGACTCGAGGAGCTACCGGACTAAACTCGTATATATCGGAAAAAGTCCGATATAGCCAGAATCAGTCCAGACTGCCTGATAACTTCAGCTATGTTCACCACAATAAGACAAGTAAAAGACATGTTTTTCAGTGCACAGTACAGTATTATTATACCATCTGATTAATGTAGTGAGGGTAAAACATAGTACAATACTGCAATGATGGTGAAAACTACCGATGTAATCCGGACTAATGTCTGATATATCGGAAAAAGTCCGGATTAGCAGGGGTAAGTCCGGATGTTGTTTTTATTGGAAAATCGCATATTTCGGACTGGCCTGAGCCCCAATTAGTCCATTATAGTGAGGTCTTACTGTATTATACAGTATAAACTCAGTGGGTTAGAGCGCTCTGCTCTGGCCGTAGGGTCGGAGGATCGAATCCACCCAAGGGTCATTGGTAGACATCAGGAAGGTCATCCGGTCACAAAATGCTACATGCTCCAATCCAAAAAATGTCCGACACATGCAAGCATGTTGCAGCCTTCAAAAACTAAACGAAACGATATATATATATATATATCTATATATATATAATGAGCCTCTGTGGTACAGTGGCAGAGTGTGCATCTCACATGCTGGTGGGCGCGGGTTCGCCTCCCGCCAAAGTTGTAAAAACTTTGGGAAGCGTTCACCATGTCACTGACCACTTTGGCGGACACAAGGGGTGCTGTGGTTGAACCAGTGTCGCATACTATAGTCATGGCTCACAACTCTGAGGTTGTCATTATCGTACCCTGGCAACCTACCATTCAAAAGTGCATCCAATTTCGTAGCATATTATACACGAATCATATTATTATGCACGAATACAGTATATTATACACGAATATTATTACACATGAACATATATGCACAAATCACGTGTCTCATATTATACACGAAATCAAACGCACTTTTGAATGGTAGGTTGCCAGTGCACAATAACAACAACCTCAGAGTCACACGCTGCAGCTATATTATGCTTGCACCCAATCGGCTTAAGGCGGTTAAGAAAGACAGGTGGGGTGGGGGATGGTAGGGGTATGGGGGAGGGTTGAGAGCTCGGGTAGAGGCAGGTGAAGCTCAATTTGTCCCCCCCCCTCTCCTCTTCCCTGGGTATACAGGGGTAGGAAGGGGTCTCCCCTGGGCAGAAATTAGTGATCGTGAGTGTACATCTTTTTCATTTCTAACTACATACGGTATTTCTCTTTACAGGTACAAAAATACATGATGCTGTAGTTGAACATCAAAAATTACTGTAATACAGTACTGTACTGTACTGCACAATACACAACAAGCAAGTTGTAATATAATGGGTCCATAGAAAATGGGGTACTGTGGGGTAACCAGTCCACGATAGCGTCGCTGCACTTCATCTTCGATACCATCATATTTCTTTTGCTATTTTTCGAGTTTTAGGCTATTTTTCCCTTCATTTTCAAGCAGCGGACTTTTCAAGCAACGGACACCCATCCCCCCCTATTAGTCCTTTGATTCAAGGGTCGACTGTAGTTAGGTAAGATAATTATGTGAGTTCAGCTCTTGTAAATTATGCTGTCATACAAATTATACTGCTTAGATGACTTGTTTATTTTTCACAATTACTGCATTTGTGTGTACTGTATCTGTGAGGTGAGATACACAATCACTCCATGCTGATGCCTTCTTTACAGCTATTTTTTTCCCCTTTATTGTTAACTAATGGCTTTCAAAAACTTTCACACTGCATCTTTTTTTCCCTTTATTGTTGATAACTAATGGCTTTCAAAAACTTTCACACTACATTTCTTTTTTTTTTAATAAGCGCCAAAAGTGATTCGTGACGAAATATGCGTGATGCTGGGCGGTCATTATTCATATGTTGTTTAGTTGAAATTCTTGCTTGATTTGTAATGAGGACTTTCAAGAGGCTTAATGGCAATCCTTGGTAATTAAAATTTTTATGCTGAGTAATAGGGGGCAAAACTAATCGGTCAGATTAGGTAATAATGCTGTGGCTATGCACTGATGTGTCCCGTTGGTGAGGTCGTATGTCAACACACTGTCTTTGGTGTCTTAAGGCAGACGTATTTGTAATAATCTATCTTTAAATTTATTTTCATCAAAAAATATGAGGCTCTTAGAAACTAACTCCCTATTTTACATGTAAATATATGTCACATTTTAGTGTGAAATTGATTTCGCACAAGGTCCTGCATAACCCATCTCGTGTTGAATGAAGACTCTACTGTATCTGGTATGTTATGAAATGAGTGTTTTATAATAAGATTGACAAGAGCATTGCAATAAGTGTTACTGTTAATGATTATTACTGAAACAATGATTGGAAGTACCTTGAGTAACCCTACCTGCTACAGGAAAGAAAACCAGGAGTGCATGGGCAAGATTGAAAATGACTTGGTTGGCTGTAGCTAAATTTTTTTCCCCTCATTACTCAGAAAATAACTGTGAATATGTGAGAATTAGCATATTTGTGATGTACTGTACATAAAAACTTAAGTTGTGCATAACATTTGTAATATTTTTACAAAGCCCCTGATTAGTACAAATCAGTCTGAATTTTAGTACAAGTAATTACCTCATACTCAACTATACTGCATGAAAGAGCCAGAGCATTTACTTCTCAAAGTGCAATTATCCGTAATCGTAATGCAAATATGAGTGCCACAGAAAAGGGAAATTATTATAAATGACACAAGAAGTGACTACACAAAATCAAAGAGCTATTCTTCTCCTACACACCTACGGGACATAGTGGCGCTATGAAACGGACGGAAAACTCTATGGGGAGTCGCATGAACAGGGTAATGACTCATCCTTACGATGGTGAGTAAGGAAAAGTCGAAGATGGATTGCAAAATTCTGGTTTTTTCAAAGGAAGGACAGGCAGTTTTACAATCACCAGTCTGGTCAGTGCTGCCAACGCAAGCCAGTGAGTCCAAGGTCACTGGCAGTGGCGTGTGCTCGAATAAGCCCTCCAAAACATGGAAAACCAGTCACCTTTAACTTATCCACCTGGAGACGTGGGAATACAGTAAGACCTCACTATAATGGACTAATTGGGGACCAAACCATTCTGAAAAATGCAAAATTTCAATAAAAGTGACATCTGAACTTTCCCCTGCTAATCTAGACTTTTTCTGATATATCAAACATTAGTCCGGATTCCACCAATGGTTTTTAAACGGTTTTCACTTCCACTGAAGTATTATATTGTGTTATACCTTCACTACATTATTCAAATGGTATAATAATACTGTACTGTACACTGATAAACATATCTCTTATTTACCTTATTGTGGTGAACATAGCTGAAGTGTTCAGGCAGTCCGGACTGCTTCTGGCTTTATCAGACTTTTTCCAATACAGTACGACCTCACTATAACGGACTAATTGGGGCTCAGGCCAGTCTGAAATATGCGATTTTCCAATAAAAGCGACATCCGGACTTACCCCTGCTAATCCGGACTTCTTCCGATATATCAGACATCAGTCCGGATTGCATCGGTAGTTTTCACCACCACTGCAGTATTGTATTGTGTTTTACCTTCACTACATTAATCAAATAGTATAATAATACTGTATTGTGCACTGAAAAACATGTCTTTTACTTGTCTTATTGTGGTGAACATAGCTGAAGTTATCAGGCAGTCCGGACCGATTATGGCTATATCGGGCTTTTTCCGATATACAGGAGTTTAGTCCAGTAGCTCCTCGAGTCCGACAAAAGCGAATTCAGGTCTACTGAAGTCCGTTATATCGAGGTTTTACTGTATACTGAAATTTAGTCCGGTAGCTCCTCGAGTCCAATAAAAGCGAATTCCAGTCTCTTGAAGTCCGTTATATCGAGGATTTACTGTACTTTCACTTGAAAGAGGAAGAGCTGGTAAGTCTTAAGTATCTTAAATTTTTTCTCTATTAAATTCTGGCAGATATTAGGGTCTGAAGTAAGGGTATTTCATCCAAAATCACAGAAATCCCCCACCGAGAGGAGTGGGCAAAGTCGGAAAACTCCCGGCGTGTAGAGGTTACGTGTACTGCCTGCATGGTAGATTGTCCCGCACTCATTCACTCTCGTTGTGTCTATTGCCTTGAACGCATCTCAGCACTGCACCTCCTACCACCTTACCTTCATGCATATGTTATGTTTTTTGTCCCTTTTTAAGTATTAGTAATGTTTATGCATATAATAACATTACCTATGATGTTTCTGTGTCAGTCTCTAATGGCTGAGTAAGGTATATGAGAATTTGGGTTTGGGCCCGGAATGCATCCCCGGCATTTCTTCAGTACATTATGGGGAAAACTACTTCGATATCTGGCAACTTGCTGTCCAAACACTCCCAACAGTACACAACACTGCCAGAAATCAGGGTACGCCTGTAAAGTCGTACACAACAACATACTGCTAGGTCTAAATGGCTCTTTTTCTCTGACTAAATATATCTGAGCTGTTTACTTATCTCCTAATTCTACTATCAAAAATTCTTCGACTATCTTACTTCTATAATGGAACACATTCTATCCATTTCTCTTTTCTCTGAAACCTCCATTCTAGGAGATATCATATGTTCACCACCACCTTTGGCTCTCTTCTCCTTTCACTGATTCACTTGTTGAACAAGCCTATATCTTTTCTAACCTTAAAGACCTACAGCAGCTTGTACAGCACCCTACCCAGATCCCTGACCGTCTTGGAAAGAGTTCCAACATACTTGACCTTTTCCTAACAACAAACCCTTTTGCTTACACAATTAATCTTTTCACTCCGCTGGGCTCTTCCGATCATAACCTTATTACCATAACCTGTCCTATCGCTCCAGTACGGCCTGTGGACCCTCCAAACAAACGTCGTCTGTGGCACTTTGGAGCTGTGGATTCGGATGCCCTCAGGTAGTACTTCTATGATTTTCCCTGGAATAATTAATGCTTCCAAGTACGTGAGCTATCTGAGTGTGCCTTGCACATTACTGAGGTTATTCTCTCGGGCAAGGAAGCATACTTTCCTTTCTCATTTCTTCTGACTAATGCATGAAAGCCTTGGTTTAATCACAATTGTTCTAATGCTGTCCGCAACAAGGAGAGGGCCTATAAAAGGTGCCAGAGCCAACCCACCCCTGAATCACATCTTTTTTTATGTTTCTGCCCGGAACTGTGCTAAGTCTGTTCTTTGCTATGCTAAAAATAATTTCATCTGTACTAAATGCTCTCAACTCTCCAACACAAATTCTTCCTGCTCCTTCTGGCACCTTGCCAAAAACCTTACTAACAACTTTGCCTCATCATCTATCCCTTCTCTTTTCTACTCTGATGGCTCTGTAGCTATTTCCTCTACTGATAAAGCTAATCTCTTCACTCAGACTTTCTCCTCCAATTCCACCTTAGACAATTCTGGAGCTGTTCCTCAATCTCTTCCCCCCTCTGACTTCCCCATAGCTGACACTGAAATTTCTTCAGCTGATGTATTTTCTGCCATCACTGGCCTCAATACTAACAAGGCATATGGCCCTGATGGAATCCCTCCAGTTGTCCTCAAGAACTGTGCTTCTGTGCTTACACCCTGCCTAAGTAAACTCTTTCGCCTTTGTCTTTCAACTTGTACCTTTCCTTCATGCTGGAAGTGTGCTCTCATTCAGCCAGTCCCAAAGAAGGGTGACCATTCCCAACCCTCTAACTATCGTAAGTTTGCTCTCATTCAGCCAGTCCCAAAGAAGGGTGACCAATCCCAACCCTCTAACTATCGTCTGATTGGGTTAACATCCTGTGTCTCAAAAGTTTTTTAGTCTTCTTAACAGAAAAATTTTAAAGCATCTTTCCTATCATAACCTTCTTTCTGATCGCCAGTATGGGTTCCGTCAGAGACGCTCCACTGGTGATCTTCTCACCTACCTTTCAGGCTCCTGGTCATCCTCCTTCCGGGACTTTGGCAAAAGCTTTGCCATTGCACCTGACATCTCAAAGGCTTTCGATCGAGTCTGGCATAAATCTCTAATTTCCAAACTACCTCCTTACGGTTCCCATCCTACTACCTGTGCCTTCATCTACAACTTTCTTTCTGGTCGTTCCACAGTAGATGTTGTAGACAGCCATCGTTCTTCTCCTAGATCTATCAACAGTGGTATTCCTCAGGGCTCTGTCCTATCACCTATCACCAACTCTCTTCTTTTTATTCATCAATGATCTTAAGCTGCACATCTAACCCTATCCACTCGTATGCCGATGATTCCACCCTTCACCTTTCCATTCAGGTTCTGCAACGTCCATCTCGGCAGTTACATTAACAAACAAGGGATGAGGCTATGGCACACCTAATGTCTGACTTGGTTTGTATCTCTGACTGGGGTAAAAATAATCTTGTTGTTTTAATGCATTAAAGACTCAGTTTTTACACCTATCAATCCAGCACCATCTCCCACAGGAATACCCACTAGTGATTAATAATATCCAGCTCAATCCTCCATCAACCTTGAACATGCTTGGGGTTTCGTTTACTCAGGACTTATCTTGGAAAGATCATATTGCATCTCTTGTACAATCTGCTTCCAAGAGATTAGGTGTGCTAAGCCGACTCTGTGCTTTCTTTACCACTGCAGTGTTATACACAGGTTTTATTCACCCCTGCTTAAAGTACAACTCTCATGCGTGGGGATGCTCCCCACATACAGATCTTCTCAAGAGGGTGGAGTCAAAGGCTTCTCGTCTTACAAACTCTCCTCCTCTTACTGGCTCCCTTCAACCTGTCCCCTCACTGCAATGTTGCCTCTTTATCTCTTTTCTATCATTACTTCAATGATCACTGCTCCTCTGAACTGTCTGCTTGCATCCCTCCACCTCAACGAAAGGTGGCTAGCACCCGTCTAGCAACAAACTTTCATCCCTTTTCTGTCCAACTCTCTAATGCAAGAGTTAACCGTTACCCCCAGTTCTTCATTTATGCAACAGGTCAACTCTGGAACTGTCTCCCTCTGTCTATATTTCCCACTTCCAATGATCTCCAGTCTTTCAAACGCAGTGTGCCCAGGCATTTAGAACGAATGGATCTTGAATTTGGCTCTTTTGTATTTTTTTCTTTTTTTTTTTCTTTTCTTGGAAAGAACTGTTTTGTAGGCTCAGCCTTTAGTTCCTTCTTCCTTAAAAAAAAAAAAAAAAGGGGGAAAGGAGGAGGGAGAGGGAGGGAGAGAGAGAGAGAGAGAGAGAGAGAGAGAGAGAGAGAGAGAGAGAGGGGTTAACCCAAAGACTTATGCGGTGTTCTACGTGAGGTGTGTGTGTGTGTGTTCTTACCTAACTGTATCTTTACAGGAATGAGTCAAGCTCATACTGTCCCGTGTCTTAAATCATTTTTAACGTACATATCCTTAAATTTATGAATTGTCTTGGCATGCACTATTTCATCCGGTACTGCATTCCACGGATCAATTGACCTATCTGGGAAACTAAATTTCCTTACGTCTTTATCGCCTCTCTTTTTATGCAGTTTTTTTCAGTGTCCTCATGCCAATGCTTCCCCATAGGTTATATATTCATTTATGTCTATTTTCACCTTCACTGATATGCAATAATATAGCATAATCATGTCTCCAACTTTTCCTTCTCTCCTGTAGTGTAGGTAGATTCAGTTTTTCTAGTCTTTCTTCACAGTTTAAATCCCTTAAGCTTGGTACCCATCTTGTAGTGGTCCTTTGAGCTTTTTCAATCTTATCTATGAGTTTTTTGAGATACGCACTCCAGACTACTGATGCATGCTCCTGGGTTGGTCTGATGAATGATGTTATTATCTTTATTAGCATGTCTTCATTTATGTTGGTGAATGCTCCTCACATTTGAAAGCAGTGTAAGCATGATCTGTACCTTCTCATTGATGTGGTCAGCTGGAAATAGTCTGTTATTGATAATCACACCTAGGTCCATCTCTCTTTCTGATATGTGTATGGATTTACTTCCTAACTTATAATCCCAATCAGGTCTTTTTTCACTTTTACCAAACTTGATTACATGACACTTGTCCACACTGAATTCCATTTGCCATGTACTACTCCACTCATGGTGTTTAATTCTTCTTGTAGCACTTTACAGGAGTCTGTGATAGTAATTCTCCTTTGTACTTTTGCATCATCAGCAAACATATTTAGATAGCTTTCATTTCCAATCTTGCTATCAGTGTCATTTATATACACTAAAAACATAATTGGTGCCAGCACTGAGCCCTGTGGAACTCTGCTAGTCACTTCCCTCCATGATGAGTAATTTCCCCTAGTACTATTCTCATTTCTCTTTTTTGAGAAAATCTTGCATCTAACAGTACAGATTGATGGTACAGTTTTCATAAAAGTCTTTGGTGCGGCACTATGTCAAATGCTTTCTTGAAATCAAAATAGATACTTTCCACCCATCCTTCTCTTTTCTGTAGTGTTTCTGTTACTCTATCATAGTAGCGCAACAGATTAGTAACATGATTTTCCCTTCCTGAAACCACTCTGTCTTTCTGTTATCATATTGTGTTCTTCTAGATGATTTACCCAAACATTTCTTATCAGCTTTTCTAATATCCTGCTTACAACACTGGTTCGTGATACTGGTCAGTAGCTAAGTGGATTTTGTCAACAATGTTTGCTTTCTTCCAAATATCAGGTAGTTTACCTTGACCCAAGGATTCCTTGAATATTAAAGATAATGGTCTACTTAACTCCTTTGCACATTCATGCAGCACCCAACATGAAATTTTGTAAGGACACATTGCTTTTCCTTTGTCTAATTTACTTAACTCCTCCTGTATTTCATTTTCTGATATTTGTATATCTGTACTATGTGTGGGCATGCAGGTTCCTCATCATCCCTCTCAAAATTATTTGCTTCTGTAAAAACTGATAGGAAATTCTTATTTAATCTATCTATCTATATACCTAGGCTCCTTCCCCCAAGAAAAGGGAGGTAGCCAGGTAGCCAAGACAGGCTGACACACTCCCAATTTACTCATCCTCTCAATCACATTTATTTGCATCTTAGCCCCAAAGGGAAGAAGGGACAGATCCTCACCACACCACACCACACGAGAGTCAACTGCGCAGTGCAGTCAGTGACATCCGCAGCAGGGCCCGACACCAAAGCTGGTTTACCTTTGCCGCATCATAATGGACCCATCCCCTTACCCGCATGTGACCTGATCAGCTGATGACAAAATGCGGGAGAATATTCCCTCAGGGCTGCGTCATCATTTATTCATTCACAATTTCTCTCCATTCATTTCTGTCACGCACAGCCACTCTTCCTTGCTTAACAGACAACTCTCTCGCATCCAACACTTTCTTCACACTGTCCATCCATCCTATTCGTGGTCTTCCTCTCAGCCTTACACCTCTCACATCAGATCTAGTTATCTTTTTCACCAACTGCTCATTATCCATTCTCTCCATATGCCCAAACCATTGCAACACCCTCTGCTCAACTCGATCAGCCATCTTCCGAACAATTCCAGTTCTCCTTCGCACTTCATCATTTCTCACTCGATCCATACACATCACTCCACACGTACTACTCCTCAGACACCTCATCTCCATTACATTCAAACTTTTCCTCTCTGCTATGCCCATATTCCATGTTTCATCCCCATATAACACTGTAGGTACCAAGATACCCTCATACAGCCTTTTCTTTACATCTATTCTAAATGAACGACATCTAAACACTTTTTTCATTCCTCCCAGCACCTTTCCAACTTCATTCATTCTAAACTTCACTTCTGCATCTATTCGTCCATCTACAGTAACATGTGACCCTAAATACTTAAAACACTCTACCTCCTCAANGAGCAGATGGTTTTTGTAGTGTCTATTGCATTAAATTACATAACACTGATGATTCTATTATTTAATATCATGTTCATTTAAGTCGCTGAGCAATGTAACAGACGCAAATCTTACATGTGTCCAATGTCCGACATTACGTAGCCATCATCATCTATTCAATGAAACGAAATAATAATAATAATCTATCTGTATATAGCCTGACGCCCTAATCCCGCAAAGGGTGGCCACAGACAGAATGCCTCCAAGTCGCTCTGTCACCCACCATTTGCCTACCCTCCCCCCAGTTCACTCCTCCCTCCCTCATATACCTCTCAACTCCATCCCTCCACCTCATCCTCAGCCTTCCCCTCCCTCTCCCTCCCTCCCTCCCTCCCCACCTGCATACACCCTCTTAGTCAGTCTTTCATTCTCCATTCTCTTCAAATGTCCAAACCACCTCAGTGTATTTCTCCAAATCTTCTCAACCACATCCACATCCACCCCACATCGTTCCTTCACTTCTTCATTCGTCAACCTGTCCCTCCATGTCACTCCACATGCTCCTCTCCAGTAACTCATTTCCACTGCTCTCACTCTTGACTTGTTACCCTCTGGCAAGGTCCATGCCTCGCTTCCATACGTCAGGATAGGGATCACGATACTATCCTGCAGTGACTTCTTGACTTCCATACTCACCTCCCTATTTCTCATCACTGCTTGCAATGAACCAACAACCTTCCTTCCCTGCTGTACCCTTTCAAGTATTTCATCCCTAAAACTTCCATCCTTACTCATCACACTCCCCAAGTACTTGAATGCACTCACATTCTCCATATCCTCACCATTCTATCTCACTGTGCATTCTGTGACTTCATTCCTCTCAAACACCATAACTTTACTCTTGTTCACACTGACTTTCAGATTCCTCTTCTTACACACTGTCCCAAATACATTCACCAAACCTTGCAACTCCCCTTCATCTTCACTCAATAATACTGTATCATCAGGAGTCGAAGGTTACAATGCTTCAAGAACGGTGAAGCAGGTTTCACGCATCACAGTTTATACTCGTATGTTAGAGTATCGAATATCCTCACATGCATAGCATATTGAGCATTTATCTACATGAGACACTGAACAATATATAATTTAGCCAAAAATAGTATAGGCAAAAAATGTAACACAGTGAGAAGCTTAGCAAAACAGTATTGGTTTCATTTTCGCGGTGTGCTTCTAAACTTTAGTGACGTCACGTCCACCGCAATAGATGGAATCAATGTCTGGGCTGGTTGTAGCAGTCTCAAAGGATCTGATCTGTATTGATGAAGATGGACTGCAACTTGTAATTTGGCCACATATTTTGCATTAAACTTATAATTGGTTTTCATATGTGTCGAGGATGGACATTTCGCATCGCTTGCACAAAGAAGCTGATTGAATTCACCATACTCTACGTTGGTGTAACATGGTTGGCTGATGTATGATGGTTTCTGTCTGCACAGCATGTAATACTAAACATACAGTATCGATTTGTGTAGTTATATTGCTTTAAAACTTTTATATTAGCATTCACTTTAGATAGGATTATTGTTTTAAAAGCCATACTGCAAACTGTTAACGACATCAACAGTAGCAAAACTCAATCACCACTTCCATCCCACATAACAGGACGAGGCCCATTCATTCATAGAAACTTACACTACTACTGCCATGCTGCCACATTTGGTCAGGGGGTATGGTAGGGAAGTAGTAAAGGGGGTGCAGAAACTCCTTTCCGCAACTGTACCAACATCATGCATGCAAAGAGAACATATAACCACAAAAAATGACAATAAAGAGGTAGAAGGACCTCTTCATGCTAAAGAATCATGCTTGCACTGAGGACTTTTCAGTTATATTCACCAGGAGACACAAGTGGCGGCACCATCAACATGCAAACACAGAGTTATGTCTGTCCTTGAAATTTCCTCCCTCCCCAAACCTTCCTGTACATCTTGTTTTTTTATAATTTATCAACAAGTCAAATTAAATATTCCCTATTGTATATGTAGTGAAATGGCAGGGGACAGAGTGACATGGAGGCGATTTGTTTGTGGCCACCCTGTTCAGGATTGAGGCGTCTGGCAATAGATAGATAGATAGACAGATAGTATATCTACCTATGATAGTCAGTTTATAAGGCAAATACCTGTATATGTGGCTGTTTTGAACACAGCCAGAGCTAACTCCAGTCTAAGCTCATGACATGCATCTTTGAAGGTGCATGGGGGCACCAGAACATTTTTATTTGGTGGGGCGGGGGTGGTCATACGCTTTATAAAAAAAATAAAATGAAAATGCTATTTTCTCCCTAAAAAATACCATACACTGAAAACTCCCACATGTTTCTTTAACCCTCACTTCTAGTAATACTAACTCTAACCCAGGGAGTCTCACACCTGAAATGGGGGGAGGGGTCAAATGCAGTGCATTATTAATAGAAGAGCACTGAAAAAAGGGATTTGCACACCCAATCCAAGTACAACAGCCTAAACCCATAAGCACAGAACAACGCTATAACCACCCTCTACCACGACTGACAGAAACCTGAAGCTACTGGGAAACTGGCTACCCCAGGAGCATGGGAACCCTGCACAATGGCAATGATATCATTCCCGTCGGGTGAAATACAGCCGGGGTTAATGTTTCTGGGTTAGTGATGAATGTCATGAGGGTTGACTAGAGTTAGCTCTGACTGTATTCCAAACACCCACACCTATTATTGGCAGACTATACAATAAAAAAACATTTAATTAAACAAAGACTGTTGATAAATATGTACCTGAATGTCTCTTCACAGGGTTTAGGAAAAACTTCAAGGACAGCCACCAGGTGTCTGCTAAGTCCTCAATGCAAGCATGGTTTTTAGAATGAATAAGTGCTTCTAACTCTTTATTGGTCATTATTTTTTGTGATTTTATAACCTCTTTGGGTGAATCATTCTGATACTTTACAAGCAATCAAGTGACTTGAGGGCAAACCCAGCTGGGTTGAGCTTAACAGAGAAGAGAAAAAGGGTGAACTGAAGCAATGTCTGGAGTACATATGTATGACTGTGTTACAGATTTTTCACTCTTAAATAGCAGACTGGTGAATAGTGCTCAACAGAAATACCAAGAAGTAAATATGTCTATACAAACCCTCCTGGTTCAAACTCAGCAAAGAAACAGGATGGACAGAAGTACTTAGTAGTGTTAGCCAGGTACCTGGTGGAAGGTGTATAACCCTTAAAAAGGTATATTTTGGCCATAAATTTATGAAAATTGCAAATCCAGTCACACAAAACAGCTGGGCATGCTTCAAATAGCAAACTAATACATGAACTTACCAGCAGGGGGGACAGTGGCAGGAGGCCACAAGTGTTATCAATGAGGGAATTGTGGGCTACACACACATCACACATACATCTTACACTACACTACTTCCGCACCCCACCAGCTACCCCACTTCCTCCTCAGCACTCTCCACGTTACCAATCACATCTTCAAAGATGACCTCCTGTTCACTTTCTTCGCCCTGATGTTCACTTCCAGAGTCATCAGAATATTCAAATTCAACACCAGTAATATTTTTCAATAACTCATCCTGTTCTTCACGAGTTAAACCACACCTAACACGTTTCACAGATCTGGACAAGGGCGGTGGGGAGCGACCATGAGATTTTGAAGGCTTAAGTGTATCCATGGCCGCTCACGAGCGTAAACTAATGGGGGAACGCACAATACCCTATGTCTTACTCACCCACACACCCATGTGGAGGAAAGACATAGGCCTAGTTGGCAACCCCAACCAGCCTGTGCCGCACAGATATGCAAATAATGGCACGAATGACAAAAAGTTTATGTGAACCGATATGCCTTACGTACACGTAAATAAGCATGAAGGAGGGGGGGCATTAACTGTATCACTGTGGTACAGATTTCCATATATTCAATCATATATTCAACAACAATGAAACAACTGACTGATGAATAGTAATGAATGGATATCAAAATGTGAGTGTGCAATTGTGTAAATGTGACAATTGCAAGCTAAGGTTGTAGTGGGTGTTGGTTAGAAATTTAAAAAAAACCTGAAATTTACTCTTCCAAAATTAGGATGCACCTTACACAGTTCAAACAGTAATCAGCAGCATGCTCAATGAAATGGACAACACATTCAATTACTATTTAATATATA
Organism: Birgus latro; assembly: GCA_018397915.1. Lineage (NCBI taxonomy): Eukaryota > Metazoa > Arthropoda > Malacostraca > Decapoda > Coenobitidae > Birgus > Birgus latro. The sequence goes on from JAGKTI010003293.1 coordinate 56,833, forward strand.
TATAAAGACAGAGACACTGACATCAATTGAAGAAGAAAATGCTATATAAACTAATGCAAAATATAAAGTAAATGTCACATTAATAATTTAAACTTATGTATAAGCTATAATGAACATTATTACAGAAAAAAAAATGAAGAAACTGCTATTGCTGTTTTAGGGGAAAAAATAACAAAAAAAAAATCTTACTCAGGCATTTCCTTGAGCAGAACTCTCTGGTTTCCCAAGAGAACTGTCCACTGCGATTGACATTAGCCAAATCTTTGCCACACATGCCACACAGCTTCTCGAAGATCAGACGAGGCTTTTCCACTTGATGATCTGCTGGCAATGAATCTGTCCACTGAGTACGGCACTGAGAGCCACAAAGGAATCCCCACGTTCCACTCTCTCCTTTCTTGGTGACTCGAAACTCACACCGTGAGCTCTGTGAATAACATCATAATCCTCAGTTTTTTCCCCTACAGTAATAATAATGAAAAGTTATAAATATCCACACTGTATACAGGAAACCCTAACCAAAACAGACCCCAGGATTGTGGATACCGGACTTAACGGATGCTAAAAAACCCATTGACCTTTCGTCAGCTATAACAATGTCCATTAAATGGAGCGCAATACGTGTATATGTATGCTGTTTATATCCAAGAGATGGTTGGGGTTTATTGCTCACGTAATGCCACACAGGAATGAATGAGGCTGGTCACTCTCATCTTAAATGTCAGGACCAAATTGCCTAGCCCTGGGCTCCTATGCTCCTTATGAGGCAATACTGGATTAGATGATGAATGAATGAAAGAATGAATGAATATATATATATATATAAGTATATGTGTATATATATATATATATATATATATACATATACAGTATATACAATGGAGTTGCCTATGGTGCGGGTAATTAGTTCTGGGACAATCTCGTACCACAGAAATAACTAAGCTTATGGGAAAAATGGAATTTGGTTCTGGACGGTCACCCAAAGTCTCCATTCTCACCCCACTTTTCCCTATTTTTTCCCACTTTGCACACACACACACCCACACAATTAAGCAAAAAATCAATGCATGTACTACAGGTAAAAACAGGCACAAAAAACAGAAGGGTGATCAGCCTTGTGTCTATTTGGGCATGATAGAGTCGTTTGTAAAACCGCTATGAACTGGTTAGTGACGAAGCACCCATCTCTGAGCTAAGACAAAGTATAATGCCTCCCATCGTCATCATCAAGTATATAAGAATGATTATTAATGTGTTAAATGTAAGTTTTGTTCATGCTAAAGCATACAAACTTAATCAAATATACTTCTTCAACCAGTCCTTGACCAGGTAGCCTCCGCAACCTTTAATGTTTTGGTTGGTCAGCTGATTACTGACCAAATCATTAAAGATGGAGGAGGCTGCCTGGTCAAGGAGTGATGGAAGAAGTTTATTTAATAAAATTTATATGCTCAAGTGTCAACAAAACTCACATTTAACACAATAATAATCGATCTTATATACGTGATGATGACGATGGAAGGCATTATACTTCGTCTTAGCTCAGAGATAGGTGCTTCGTCACTACCCAGTTCATGGCGGTTTTACTAACAAACCTATAAACTAGTCACAATACCCAAAGAATCTTTACCCCCTAAACCGCTCTCATGACAGTGGGGTGTAATGGATCAAACCGCGGGGCATCAATTTGGTGATTTTGTGTTGTTTTGAATTTGGGCGGGATTTCAAGTGGTGACTTGTATCATCTATCAGTACTCCCAATGTCCAACAATAGTCAGAGTTGCTAGTGTCATCAGTACGCCCACCTATTGTTGACAATTTAGCCATTTTCCCCCAATCTAGACTCTCCTCCCTACCTCCACTCCATTACCCTCTAGTGTCGTCTGCTCAGCCAGTTTGCGCTACACAAATCTTCCCCGGATTTTTCCACTGATTTCATTAATTGAAATGAGCCCTAAGCCCTATTCTTATACAGAATTTATATTATATATATATATATATATATATATATACA
>JAGKTI010003294.1:19744-38028 GCA_018397915.1 Birgus latro
CACACACACACACACACACACACACACGCACTCACGCACGCACGCACGCACGCACAAACACACACACATGCACGCACGCACGCACACACACACACATGCACACGCACGCACACGCATACACAGACATACACACATGCACGCACATACAAACACACACACACAACACACACGCATACATGCACTCACGCACGCACGCACGCACGCACACACACACAAACACACATGCACGCACGCACGCACGCACGCACATACAAACACACGCACATGCACGCACGCACGCATGCACGCACACACACACACACACACACATTGATGTTTATAATAGGATACCAAAATGTCACAAAAACAAGATCATGTCATTTTCATCATAAGAATCTTTTCCTTTGGTAATTGACATGAGCTTTAAAAAAAAAAAATCTATCACAAAAAAATCCCCACATTCGTCTCTCCTGACCAAAACGAAAATTTTCACGTTGTCTATTTTTTTTTTTTTACGGGATCGTGTCAATTATTTCAAGTAAAGGTATGTTCAGCCCCTCCCCCCCCATCCCCTTCCCTTTCCTCGCCTTCTTTCTCTCTCCAACTTGGTGGGCCGGCAATAGGCAACGGCCTGCCTTAGCCACTGGCTAATAGTCTTAGCAACATTCCTGCCACCCATTCTGCCTTCAGTTTTGATGTGAAAGAGGTAGTGAAATGCATGCAGTGGGAAGGATAAAATGTATGTCCTAAGGCAAGATCAGGCACTAATGCCGCATCAGTAAGTCTTGTGTTACCGATGAAATAATTTTTTAGGCTCACAAACACTTTTTGGAGTGACTCCTGATAATAATGATTTTGTGTACAAAAGCTTGCCTACCTCTTTTTTTTTTTCTCTCTCTCTCTCCTCAAGGATACAGTTAATCCCTCCTGGGATAGGCGAGTCCCAGGAGAGAACACCTGCCATCCCTACCCCAAGTCTGCCACCTCACCATCCCCCGTCGCTCACTCTGTCATAGGCGTATTCTGCCTATCTGTCATAAATAAAAACAAAGAATGAAAATTGGCGATTGAACAGACAAATAAGTAAATAAAATAAAGGAATGATGTGGTGAAAATATCCTTACTACAATAAAATGTTCGTGACTTGAACACACCCCTATCATACGTAACATATTCATGTGTATATCCACACATATGCTCCTAATTTTTCACGCTCCACATCAGGATCGTATATTATCACGAAAAAAAAATAGTTTTTTTCTCCCCCCCCCATTCTCCGAATACGGTCTCCGCCACCAGACGGCACCACTGTACAGTGGTATCGGCTTATCTGTTTATTTTAGCTATCCCTCAAAACACCAACACCTGCCCTAGTGTTCTCTGAAGCAACCAACCATATAGATGCCATATGCCAAAACCCTCGTCATCTTGTAAGTTTAATTATGTAATAATCATAAACTTTAGGGGGGGGAAATATTTTTAGTGGCTGCACAAATATGAGGCGAATACCTTGATGTACATTTTATGCTGTTTTGCTACAGCAAGATTTCTGGCCAAAAATCCGCAGTCACAGGATTTTTCCCACTCCAGTTCCCGCGGTTTATGGGTTAATAAACTTTTCTGCTTGCCTGACTGGGCTAAATAGTTTCAATCATTTCTCCAATTTCTTTTTTCCTTTTTAGCACCGTTTTACCTTCTGCTACGATAAAATCTATTTCTCAACTCTGCATTGGTTTTACTCATGACGCGCCTGTTACACACACTCCTCAATATGCAGGCGTGGAAGTCTACGGACTCTTGGTGGTAACACTTCCTCTTCCTCCGGTTCCACTATAACCAACTCCTTGGGCTTGGTAATCCATTGCTCATCACCAACATAGGGCTTAACCTTTTATGCCGCTCTTTGGATGACTGTGTCAGAAAGTAGTTCTACCAGAACATAGGCACTACCTTCTCTAATCACTTCCCGCACTTTGTAAGGACCCTTCCACAGTACATTAAGTTTTCGGCTGGTTCCAGGCACAACAGTTTCACATTTGACCCAGGCCAAATCGCCCACCTTCAACGCTTGGTTACGTCGCAACTGATTAGCCACTTCTCCATATTTCCGGGCCATACGGCGATGTGTCGACTGGAGCACTTCATCGGCTGCTGCTGTACCTTCGGGATCACTGGCAACTTCAGTAAGCTGGGCACCCACGTGACGAGAAGCATTGTGATTGTAGAAAGCAAAATAAGGTTGCTGGCCTGTAGTGGTGTGAACTGCAGTATTCATGATCCGTTAACACTGACCTAGAAACTGGGGCCAGCGGAGTGGATAGCCTTTACACAGGGATCGTAGTATGGACTTCAGTGTATGATGCATCCTCTCCGTGACACTGTTGCCTCGGGGATGGTAAGGGGTAGTATAGGCAGTAGTGATGTGGTATTTCCGACAAAGGGTCTGAAAAACTTGTGAGCGGAACTCGCCCCCACTGTCCATGAACAGGGCCTTGATGACCCCAAAGTCAATGACAAACTTGTGAAACTTCTCTGCCACTTCCTCTGCAACTTTTGTCCTGAGAGTGAAGAATTTCACAAAGCGAGAATAATGGTCTATAATAGTCAACACATAACGGTACCCGTGGGATCCAGCAAGCAAGTCAGTTAAATCAATACTAACCCTTTCCAGGGGCTTATCAACTGATGGTAACTCCTGCCACTTCTGCTGGAGGCCACGTGTTCCTTTCGTTTGCTGACAGACTATTCAATTCCTAACACACTGAACTACCACAGAATAGGAGTTAGGTATATAGAAATATTCCTCTACTTTCATCATAGTTTTAAATTGACCCAAGTGGCCTGACAGCGTTACATGAGCATATTGCAAGGCTTCCTTCTTAAGCAAAGAGGGTAGCCTACTACTAACACATATTGGATGCTACCGTCGGTTTTAGTTTTGTTATAATACAATACTCCCTCCTCCAAAGTAAACTGGTCAATAGTACACTTAGAGAAGCGATTTCTCGGAATGTCTTCTCCTAGGTAATCGATCATTTTCCTCCACCGGGTCTCTTGACGTTGTAATTCGCGCACTTCCTCTTTCGTTTTACCAAGGACGGTAGACTCTCCTGTGTAACTGATAGTACGCACTGGCCACGACAATAAATCGGCAACTACATTGTGCTTACCTTGGGTATATTCAGTCTCGTAGCGGTACTCTCGCATTTTTAATATCCACCGGTTGAGTCGCGGAGACTTGGTTTTCCTTTTGAAGATGCTAGTCCGAATTAAAAACTTTGTGCCCCAAAGGAAATAATGGAAATTACGACATGCCAGGACAATTGTCAGGGCCTTCCGATCAGTGGTTGAATATGTAGTCTCGTTGGCTTGAGTTTTTTGGAAAAGTACCCTATCACTCCAGATTTGCCATCATGTTGCATTTTACTTAATACAGCGCCTGCCTGGTACTTACTAGCGTCCGTGGTAAGGATGTACAACTGGTCTCTTTGCGCTTTGACCAGGATGGGAGCTTCTACTAGTTTGGCCTTCAGCTTTTCGAAAGAGTCTTGGCATTCGTCCATCCACTTGAAAGGATGGTTATTCTTGGTCAAATCTGTGATAGGCTTGGCTATTTTTGCGAAACTAGGAATTTGTTTACGGTAGAAACCAACCATACCCAGGAATCTTCTAACTTCTTTAACGGTCTTCAGTGGTTTCGTCTTCAGCACAGCGCTTTTATGTTTGCAGGATCGGGCCGACATCCGTGTTCAGAAATGACGTGGCCCAAGAACTACACTTGTCACTGGCCAAATGAGCACTTGGTGAGGTTGAGTTTATCACCGGATTGTGTAAGTCGCGTGAAAAGCTTGTCCACGTGTTCGATCAGCGTATCATAGTCAGGGGCCCACAGGATGATGTCGTCCAAATAGTTCACCAAGCCTTCCTTGACTAATGGGGCTAGCACAGTAGACATTTGTCGAGAAAAGATGGGGGGCCTCCCGTTTAGTCCAAATGGCAATCTTCTAAAGCGGTACAAGGCTACTTCACTGATCGTAGTAATGTCTCGACTGGCCTCATCCAACATAACTTGATGGTAAGCGTTCTTCATATCTATTGTTGCATAGTAGCGGTGATCAGCAGTGTTCTTCTCTAATTCTTCTAGTCTTGACAGTGGGTATATATCTGTGGCTAGGTGGGTGTTGACTCCTCGATAATCTAGACACAACCTCTTACTACCGTCAGGTTTAGAAACTAATACAATAGGATTCAACCATGCTGCTGATGACGGTTCAATAATGCCCTTGGCCTGCATATCGTCAAGCCTCTCGGCAATCACTCCTTTGGCCAATTTGGGATATCTATACGTCGGACCTCGCACTGGTGTTGGATCTTCAATCGAAATGTGTGCGGGCGGTACCTTAATTAGACCTAATTCATTCTTGTCAAGGATAAAGGCTTCATGATGGCATATCAAGACTTCAAACAAGTGGTCTCTCTGTTCTGAGGTCAGGTGTGTCCAATTCCCTTGTTCAAGCAGCTTCTCCAGGTTTTCACGTCGATCTGCATCCTCCTGTAGAAATTCATTTGATGGAACTAGGTCATTCACCAGAGTCGTTTGTATTTGGCGGACAGCCAGGTCAGGTTCAGCTTCGAGTTTCTCATATGTGCCAAAATAGGTACCTGGTTTCATAACTTGATGTACTCTTTGTTGGTTTCTCACAAGCCACGGAATTGTCATATCAGCGTCCACTCGAGCACAAAAGGGTAATGCTTGCCTTGCGGGTGAATGCTTGGGTGTGATTATTAGGATGTCTCCTTCGTTGGCACTAACTGGGACTCGGATCATTTCTCCCATGTGTTGTGTATGGTCACTGTAGTGTCCAACCTCACATAGTTGACTGGAGCTCCTGGCGTGTGTTCACTTTTCCCTTCTTCAGGAGTAACCTTTTTTACCTTTACTCCCCTGGTCTTCACATGCCTTACAGGATAACTCAAATCTCCCCACTCTACTATTTGTTTGGCATGATTCCACTTCAGTGATGCTTGGCAAAGAATGTCCGTTCCCAGCAACATATCCACGTCCAAGTAGGAATTGGGCATTATGGGAATCCATCTCTCGAAGTCTTTATTACACCCAATGGAGACAGTGAGTTTGGCACTACCCAAAACTCTTAGTGAAGTAGCCGTAACTCCAGCGAGATTTTGTACCTGCCTCCTCTGGTAGCAGTCGACCTTAAATTTGCTGATAGTAGCGGCCATAACTAAGGTAATCTGACTTCCAGTATCGATGAGAGCTTGGATCACTTTGCCATTCACTGACATGGAAATCGTCGGTGAACCCTGGTTGACAAATCAGATGGAAGCTGACTCGTTCGGTTTTCCGGGGCAGTTGGGTCTTCCTCTCCGAAACCTGGTCGCTGGCAGTCAAAACATGTTCCAACGGGAGGTTTCTTGAAGCAATCGCGGAGCATATGATTGTTCTTTCGACAGAATGGGCACCACATATTAACTGTTTTTGAGGACATTCGGTTTAATCTGGCAGTTAGTTTTCCAACTTCTTCTTGGACATCATTCCAGTCATGGGGGGTAGGTTCCTTCGAAGAGGCTGGCTTCACTGTGGTTGAATCAGCCACTGACGGGACGAACATATTGTGCAGCTATTGCCATCCAAGATTGACGTTCCGTCTCCGACCGATCCCTAAATTTCTGTAAGAGGATTTCATCTTCCACAAAACTACTCACCTTTCTGCGTGCCTCCTTCGGAATGCCGTCCATGATCTTCGTTTTTAGAAATCGGTCTCTGTTTGGGAGCTTCTTTTGCGGGAACTTCATGGCTATGGACGCATATTGGCAGATGCAGATTACTTAGTGACTGAAGATCTGAGGCGGGTCCTCCCAGTCATAATTCCTTGCTTCCAGCTCTTGCCATGCTCTGTCAAATTTTAAGTCACCTACTAGTTCGCTACGGAGGAAATTCTTCAAATCACACCACTGCCTAACTTTTCCTTGGCTGACGGCATACTGTATGAGACTGGCAATCTGATTACTCACCCGTGCCTTAGCTACGCGAAGTCGGTCCTCATCCTCATCACAACTGGTTTCAACTTGTTCAAGAAAAAGGCTTAGCAAGCTTTTTGCTTCAACTCCCTGCAAGTGGCTCAATTCTAGTTTTTCTATATCCTGAATTCACCTCAATGCAGAATCATGGAGGTGGAAAGGCAACTGTTTCTCTGCCACAGAATGGATTATTAGGTGACACGCCTTGCAGTATTCGCTGTTCGGGAATATCTGGTGTCTGCGCATCTCCTTGGAAACTCCTTGGGGGGGAGCACCGAATGGATTTGAAGGTTGTTGCCCGCGAGTCATCGCCTGCTCAGACGCATCCGTGTACTGTGCGCAAAGCTGCTCATATTTGTCAGTAATATCTTCCTGTTTACCTTCCACGTAATGCACCATGATGAAAGCTTACAAGGAATATTTCTTGTCTCTCAATCATTTACACAAAGTGCCCACCACTAAGAAGTCCCAATGAACTACAGAATCTTCAGAGCACCCAGTTGGCTTCATCTAACCTGCACTCACAAACCTCGGCCCATGACTTACCACTAGTTACTCTGAATATTTCCACTAACGGGAGAGATCTAGGACGACGAGAATACTCAAAATTTTCTATGCACTGGATTCAAGAGGGTCCGCGAGATAACCACTTTCGCCACAGAAAGATTTATGGAGGAATTTTAATTAAGTCAGTGATTATCCCACTATAGCTGCCAGCAATGTAATAACTGAAATGAAACTGAATAAATTAATCACTGTTCAGGCCCTTGCGCTTGAATCGCACACACGTTACCACTGAGCCAAAGAGAGGATTCCTACTTTGCCTTGGGCAATACGGGCTTTTATATACCCCATTACATCACTCTTTTCTCCCCCTAGTGATTAATTTGGTCAGTTTCGCTCTCCCACATGGTAGCGTAGCATTGGAGGCCACCACCAGAATGTAAGGCTGTCAACATGACATATGACCCTCATGGCCCTTACCTCATATCCCACTGCTGCCACCAGATGTAATGAGAAAATATTTTATTTTTAATTTTATTTTCTATAAATGCCTGCCACCATTTTGCAATGAGAAAAAACTTTAATTTAATTTTAAATAACTGACAGTAGTATGTGATGACAAATACCTTGAAAGATTAAATTGCCACCAGTTTGTAACAGGAAATAACCTGAGATAGGAAAAGCCACCAGCCTTGTGATGGGTAAACTGGACTATCTAAGAAGAGTTAGAATTAGTATTACATTTTCTTGGGAACAGCCTACGGGTTATGCTTGTGACAATAGGGGTAGCACAAGGGTAGCGATTAGCCTGAACAGCCGTAGACCTGTAACAGGATGGGGACAAGCGTGGACTTTGATACTTGCTGCATAAATCATGAGAAACTCAGTCCACTGGATTTCGGTGGGACATGAGTAGTCTCCTCCTCACTAGTTCTCTCCTCTGCGTGAATTACCTCAGTACACACTCAACAAAAACATTATACCATTACTACCAACAAGCCATGTGCAATCCTCATGAGCAGGAGAAGGAAGAAGACCGGTATGAATACAAGATTACACGGATTTTTATTACATCCTCCAAATTTCAAATAAAATGAAAGAATGGAAAAGAATTTCGATAGTGACTGGTTCACAATTGGTTGGCCAGACAGTATATGACACAACTTTGTTAGGGACAAGTCTGATCAGGCATTAACATTCTAAATATACCAGAACATCAAGTCAGTTACAGTCAACACACCACCCTCTGGGTGTACTCTTGATAAACCATGTTATAAACCTCTAATACCATCCCTCATTGACATAAAGGTTCCCTCCGATGATATAACGGGGCATGGGTATGACCACGGGGTGACAAATAAACGAAAACTATTTTAAATTTTGGCCCCCTGCTTAGACAGATATCAAAGAATAGTCAGTCTATTGAAAGATTCTGATATGAAAGTTGACTCTAGCCTGGTGCCAGTGAATAGTTTACCCAAATCACAGTTAATACTCTAAAACAGAGATCAAGCACTTCACAATCCTCAAAAAAAGAATAATATACTTCCAGTAACCTGTTTTTCACTTTACGGATTTACCTTAAATATAAATGATAGAGATATACCTTCCCTTTTCCTCACAATTTTCAAGATAACGACAAAACTGAAAGAACAACACAGTGTCACAATTTTTCCCAGAACATTCTTTAAATTTGAAAGTCTCACTCAACGGTCCAAACGTCCAAACGGCTGGTTAACACCCGTGTATATTCTCGCTTACTTAGCTGTTTATGCTTCGTGTTGGTTGGGACCCAAAACAATTCACAAAATTGGTCTAATAATCAAAGTTTCACTTAACTTCTCAAAACTGAGTGTGAGTCAGCGTCTGGGAGTCATAAGGGGAGTACTTGTTACCCACCATTGATGGTGCAAGACCAGAACTTTACCATGGCAAACTCCCAGGACACTCCCCATCTCCAAACTCTTCAGCACGAAAGGGAGAATTATAAACCTCTCGAACGCAGGACCGCCTGGCACCGCGGCTCAGCTCAGAATCCTCACAACGCTTGCCTCTCTCTCTCTCTCTCACACACACACATACACACACACACACACACACACACACAGCAGCGCTTGGCGCGGTTTCAAATTATTTTCCTACCTCCCTAATAATGCGTTACTTTCCAACTAAATACATCATTTCTAAACTAATCCTGTTCATTAGTATCACAGTTGACATAAAAATCTATTTTACACTATTTTAAATGAACGATACTATATGCACAGGTGACTACTTAATGCGGATGAAAATTGCGTAACGCGGCCTCTTTGTCTGTCAGAAAGAAGTTACTTTCAATAAAAACGATTATTTGAATAAGGGGACACTACAATCATTTTCCTTTGTTACAATAATACTGTTTAGGCGATATAAGCATTGTTCCCTCACCAAAAACATCAACAAATTGTACCTACCTTGGCAATGTTACCTCCTCATTAGTTCTGTTCATTACTAGCTCTGATGCCCTGTAATCTTTGTCCGTCACATCGGGAATCACTTTCGCCTTGAATTTCGTCATCAGAGAGACCGTGGTGCTATGTGTCTTTACTGGCCAGGTCACAGCTAACAGGTGAGTTGCGAGAAAAGGCGCCCCCCCCCGAGGGGGGGGGTTGAACACGGTCAGGCAGTGTGGTCAGGCAGTGCTGTCACCTGGCTGGGCGTAGAGGAAGGTCTCCCACATATGCCTACCAAAAATCACCTACGAATCTTGAAAAATGTGCAAACGACGGGCCTTGCAATTGAATGATGTACGATGCTCGTCAGTAGGTCTCAGCGTGAAAAAAAGTTGTGACATGCATCGTACGTCGGGGAGACTGGGCGGGTTAAGGATCCTCTCATAGTCACTAAAATGGGTGTCGGCTTTCCTGTCCCTGTTGTTCCCTCATGGTCTAATTTTCTGTACATCACTGTCATAGCATGTTAAACCCATTTCACCACATGAGTCAGCCAGTACTAACTTATCATGCCACTCATCAGTTCCTCGGGAATGCCATGCAAAACAACATTGTTTTTCCTTGCCTTTCTGCCCTGTACTTGCCTCGTAGTACACAGTTCACTCCCCAGATCACTATATTTAGGCCTAGTCCCACCTGTGTTAGCATCATATGTCTTGTTGTCTCCTGTAGACAGAACATCTCTGTACGATTTTATCGATTCTTCTTTCACTTCAATGCAAACTTTATCCGTAACTTCTGTCTCCCATTTGCCTTGTTTATCAACTATTTCTTCCTCTACTTCCCTGCAAATCTCATTAACTTCATTATAAAACTTTACCTTAACCACGTCTATCTCAGTTTTCATTTCACTGCTCACTTGAGTTTTGGTTTCATCATTGATGCTCGCCTTCAGCTTAGCCAGATCATCCTTCACCTGGTTATTTCCTGCCTCAGATGTATGTTCCAGAGCATCCATACATTTTTCAATTAAATCCTGCCTCTTTGAGAGTTTAGTTACTTGCTCCAACAGGTTACCTACCACAGCATTACACTTAGAACAATACCAGTGAATAGTACTCTCTTGGTTTTCCATCAGGAACTTATACTCTGTCTCACTGATACCCTCACACTCTGTATGGTGCCACATGTCACATAGATTACATCCAAGGGCCAAATCATCACAGACTTGAACGTTGCGTGAGGGACATATCTCTTTCCTTTGTTTATCTTGACCGGCTGTCCCTCCATCTTGCCTTGCAGTCAGCTGACTGGTCTTACCTCCCTCTTCATCATCCATTTTTTGTCCAGAATCCGTCTTCCTTCCTCTTGGTGTCACTTGCTTGGTACTCATACTCTACACTAATTTAATATCAGGGAACACTGACCAATATTCATCTTAACCCCTAGGATACGCAATTCAATCGACCGAACTTCCCTGAAAACCTGTATATGGAGCTGATTTGTCAACTCTTACAGAAGTAAAAAGTCTTAAGCCCAAGGTTTAGAGCTTGAATTTATACACTTTATGCCGCAAGCCAGAACTTGAAAAAAGTTACCCTTCCAGGCGGGGCGACTCCAGTTTTCTATGCGTTCTTACCCTATCCCACCATCATTCCTCCCCTCCCATTACCTTCCTTACCCACTCCCATCACGCCTGACCTGCTCTCAAACCTAACTTGCAAGGATTTTCCACAGCATAAATCTCAACTGCTCGACCTTTTGCATGCTTACAGAAATGTGGTAGCCTTACCCGGAGAACAAATGGGCAAGACAGACTTAGTCAAACATCACGTAGACCTAGTGCCAGGAACTCAACCGATTTACATACCAGCCTATCGGTTACCTCACAGCTTGAGAAAACAGACAGATCAGATGGTACAGCAAATGTTAATTCAGGACATTATCGAACCCTCCGTCAGTCCATGGAATAGTCCTCTTTTCTTAGTCCCAAAGAAGGACGGCAACTTTAGACCAGTAGTGGACTACCGTAAGGTAAACTCTGTAACCGTTCCCGACTGTTTCCCGTTACCTGTCCTCACAGATTTGCTAGAATCACTCGGTGAAAATAACGTAGTCTTTTCATCCCTCGACCTCCTCAGTGGATACTGGCAGGTCGAAATGGAAGAATCCTCTCGCCCAATAACAGCCTTCAGCACTCCTTCGGGACATTTTCAGTTTAAGAGACTTCCTTTTGGTTTGAGAAATGCTCCTTCAGTATTCATGCGTCTTATCCATTCGGTATTTAGTGGTATGATGGGCCACTCTCTTTTTGCTTACCTAGATGACATCATTGTTGTAAGTAAATCAGTCCCTGACCATTTTGCCAAACTACAACAAGTATTGGAACGCCTACAGCCAGCAGGCCTGAAAATCAACCTCAGTAAATGTGACTTCCTGAGAAAGAAAATCAACTTTCTAGGCCACGTCGTCGACGCACAAGATATTCATACTAATGACGACAAAACTAAGGCAATCATCAATTTCCCAGAACCTAACACAACCGATGCTGTCAGAAGTTTCCTAGGCCTAAGTGGTTACTATCGCAGATTCATTAAAAACTATGCAAAGATCGCTGCTCCTCTAACTCACTTACTAAGGAAGAATGTATCCTTTGTGTGGACTAACGATCAGTCTCATGCTTTTCAAGCGCTAAAGACAGCTCTTGTCAATGCCCCAGTTTTAGCATTCCCTGATTATACCAAGCCCTTTCTTCTATGCACAGACGCCTCAGGTGCAGGACTTGGTGCAGTTCTAATGCAACTAGAACAAACATCCAGGAAGCGTGTAATAGCGTATGCTAGTCGCGCACTTACCACTGCTGAACGTAATTACAGTGTCACCGATTTAGAAGCTTTGGCAGTTGTCTGGTCCTTGAAACATTTCAGAGACATAGTATATGGTTATCCAGTGCATATCCAGACGGACCACCTTCCTCTATGTGATTTGTTTAAGGGACGCAACCTCACCGGTAGGTTAGCTAGATGGTCCATCACAATCCAGGACTTCAATCCCACTTTTCAGTATGTCCCAGGAAAATCGAACGTAGTCGCGGATGCCCTCTCACGTCATGTAGCCGCACCTGTCACGTCCGTGCAGCCCAAGGTCACTGACAGCACAACCTTAACATCAGAGGATGTTCAAAACTCTCAGCGCAAAGATTCCATGTGGTCACAAGTAGTTTATTTCCTTGAATCAGGAGATGCTTCGACCTTACCTGCTTTCCCAGTACCACTAGATGAGTTCATACTCAAAGATGGTCTCTTGTACAGAAAAACAATCCTTACAGGAAAGGATTTGCCAAACAGAGAAGTACACCAACTCGTTGTCCCTACTGACCTGATATCTGCGGTCCTTCACATCGTTCATGATACACCTCACGCATCCCATCCAGGTAAAGACCGATGCTTGCGCCAAGCGCGTCTCGAGTACTATTGGCCAACCATGCGTCGCGACATCAATGCGCACTGTGACTCTTGCATCTCGTGCCACCGCCACAAAGGTTCCACCGGCTTACCTGCACCGCTTTTACAATATCCAATCCCGTCACGCCCATGGGAAACAGTGTCCATCGATCTTCTAAAACTCCCTCTTACAGAATCAGGTGCGGAGTATTTGTTTGTAGCAGTCGACCACTTCTCACGCTACTGTGTCCTCGTCCCCCTCTCAGATAAGACCGCGAAGAGTGTTGCACGTGCTTTCGTAGATCACGTAATTTGCCCGTTCAGTACACCACATACTATTCTCACTGACAATGGTACTGAGTTCAACAATAGCCTCCTGGACGAGATCTGTCGCCGCTTTAAAATTAATAAATGCAATGTCATACCTAACCATCCAGCCTCCAATGGCCTTGTAGAACGCCACAATAGACAAATCTTAGAGTGCCTCAGACACCTAGGCTCCCATAATTCGACATGGGATGACTGGATTCCCCAAGTGGCATCCTCAATCAATAGCTCCATCAATGCTTCCATTGGCGAATCTCCCTTCTTTGTTCTCTTTGGTTTTGACAAACACCTACCATACACCCTGTTATCCTCAAAGCCAGATCCAATCTATAACATGGATGACTATGTCAAAGTAAAATTGGCCAACTTCCAAACAATCCATCAGTATGTAACATCCAATCTCGCTTCATCTAAGGAGGACATGATAAGACGCCAACATAAATCTGCCTCTCCTATCACTATCGACGTCGGTGATCTAGTCTATGCTCATTCCCATATGCGTACCTCTAAATTGGATGACAAATTTACCGGCCCCCATCGCGTACTGAATAAACAAGCCAACAAGTATCACATCCAAGACCTCTCCACTACAGACACTAAGTGGGTCCATGCTGACGATCTGAAACGTGCTCCACGAGGCCTAGTGTTGGAAGAATCACTTGCACAACCTACTGCTCTCCCTCCTACTCCCCAAATCCCTCACTCTACCCCATCTCCACCTATCCAGTCTCCTTCCTCTCCACCTACACCTACTCATTCATCCATCAATCAGTATCGATCCAAACTGCGTTCCGCCCATCAACCTCTCCAGGAACTCTCCCATTAATTCTCCCCTAATCTTCTAGGTATGATGTTAGCGGTCTACCTGCTGGCAGTGCTGACCCTCCTAGGGTCTGGGTTGGGTGAGGACGATGGTGGAGTACGTCCCGGGGCCTTGGTCGGCTCGGGAGGCAAGGTAATGCTGATTGAAGAAGTAGTCTCCCTGCGCTACGATCTTGCGCCCCTGGCCGACGTAGCCATCGCCCTACCTGCCTACGCGCACCAGCTCCACAAAATCAAGACCCACCTCACCGCCCTCATGGGGAAACCCAACCCAAATTAGTATTTTTATCATCTTTTCCTCCCACTCTCCTGGCAATTGCAATACATTTCTCGTAAATTCACTGAGCTCAATGACACTTTCTCCATTCAGCCACCTGTAGGTCGTTCTCGTGTGAAACAAGGTCTCTTTGACCTCGTAGGTGAGATTCTCAGCGGATTGTTTGGCGTCGCTACAACCCGTGACCTTTCCGGCTTCAAATCTGACCTAGCTCATTTAGCTTCCGCCCTAGAATCTCAACGCCGAGTCATCAAAGTCCAACACACAATGTTACAGAAGATTACAACCCACCTACATGAAGTAACTTCCACTCTGAACAACTTCACCGACATCTTAAACCAACACCTCTCGAATCTCAACGTTCTTTCTCAGTTCTTTTATCTCAAACTCAACATGGATAATCTCCAACTAGCCATTGACTCTCTACTCTCTCAGGTCACTACCTTGGTTCGTATCCTAGTCGATGCTATTAATGGGCGTGTCACTGCAGACTTAGTACCTATCTCAGCTCTCCGCTCTGTATTAGACTGGGCTCACTCTACTTTCGGTTTAACACCAGTACTCCCCTACTCCTCTCTCGAATATTACTATCCAGTTCTCGAGACCACTCTTCTCACCACATCCGTCGTCGTCCATCTCCCTCTCCGTTCTGACATCACCTTCAATCTTTTCCACATCATTCCCTTCCCCTTCCGTTACAACTCCTTATTGCAAGTCTCTGTTCCTTCAGAATATTTCCTCCTATCCCATGACCACCTTTCAGTTGCCTTCCTTTCTACCACCGACCTCCAGCAGTGTTCCTCCCTCACCCCTACCTCTCTTCTCTGTGCTGCCCACCCTTTCGCTATCTTCCCTAGCAGCGCTACGCCCTGTGAGTCTGCTTTAGTTCGTAACCATTCCATGTACTCGGCCTGTTCCTTTGTTCCAGCTCCTGTACTCCCAGTCCACCATGCCCACCTCAACCACGTCCAGTATTTCTTCTTCACTGTCCCCATCTCCGTCACCATCATGTGTCCTGGTACTTCAGTCCGCTCCGTACCCGCTCGTGGTCTCTACAAAGCACCGGACTATTGTACCGTCAAATCAGAGTCAGTCATCACTTATGCCACTCGCTGTCACCAATCAGCCCGTAAACACTCCTACGACATCTTCCAACCCATTGACATGCCTTCCAACCTGCCATCTACTACCATTACCGTTATCTCCCCCAACATGCGTATGCTAACATTCCTCAACAACAGTGACTTCATTATGGATCAATGTACTCTGGCCCTCAGCCGTTCATGGGTTCATCCAACCGTTGTGTTTCCCCCTGTGGTCATCTCTTTCATAGGTTTTCTACTCCTAATCTGTGCAGTACACTGTTGTGTCCGGAAAATGGAAACAGACTACAGGAAATCAGACTTGCTACTGGCATAGTACGCCCTACCCAGGATTAAGTGCCCTCCCATTCAGTAACTACCTGTGCCACCTGATAACTTGCATAACCTGTGGACGGAACCAGTACCACCAGCAAATGTTGACATATCTCTGATACAATAATGTGTGACAACTAAAAACTAACATAGAAACAAACTGCAAAACCAAAAAAAGAAAAAAAGAAAAAGAAAAAATTAAAGACATGTGTACCCTATATCTCGAGTGTTCTCTACAGTACTTATATCGATCTAAGAACATGCGTGACCGCATACTCTATTTACTCCTTGTATCATATATCAACATGACTCTTATATCACCATACCTCCCCTTGTACCAGTGTATATCACTAGTTTCCAACCCCTTGACATGGCCATGTCCTCCCTCAAACCCCTGTATCATACTTACTCCCTCCCATCCCCTGTATCATAATACCTGCCTTCTTCCCCTGTATCATACTTACTCCCTCCCATCCCCTGTATCATAATACCTGCCTTCTTCCCCTGTATCATACTCCCTACCGGTACAAATCTCCCGCCTCCCTTAATCATATGAACCACCCCATATACCTTCTCTCTAATGTCAGGAGACACCATCTCAACCACCCCGGGGAGTATTGTACCATTTCCCTTATATGTATACGTGTATGATTATGCCTCCCTCACTGTATACCCCTCCACTGTATCCAGAATCGCAGCGTAAGCATCGTTCCCAGGCTTGCGGGCTGAACTAGAACAGCATGTCCAGTCAGTCAGAGGGCTGATATCAGAGAGGCAACACCTATATTTCTGTGATCCTCATTACAAGGCGTTAATACTTGCTCCAGGACTTTCCTTCAACCATCAAGAGAGGGGTGTTACAATAACACCCTCTTTATCTTCAAGACTGGATATAATTAATGTAATGCAGTAAGAAAAAATATCTGTGTAATGGGTGAGGCTTGTTCTCCCCTAAGCTTGATAAAACAACAGTATCAGCCAGTAGCAAGAATAAAATAGTAGTTAACTTCATAAATGAACTATTTTGAGAGTGTTTATCTGTTAGTCAGTATGTCTTCATATGCTTTACGTCTTCCTGTCCGGGAGAGTCGTTTTTTCACTTCAGCTGAAGAAAATTATCTGCCAATTAATGTGAGCTGATAATTCCAGTTATCGCGAACTGATACTTCGGAAACTATCTGCCTAATTATCGTTTTGTTTACTTTACCTGCTTATCTGTCTTTCACGTCTTTATCTACAGAAAAACCATATTTTTACTTATGCTGATTAAAATCGCCTGATTTTTGCAGGAGTGAAGTTGTAATCATTGTGAAATAATGACTTTGAGACTCCTTGTTTTCCCCTTGTCCGTCTGCACAATTGCCTATCACGTTTTCATCTACAGGAAGGGTCTGTTAACACTTAATGTGAATAATGTCATCTGGTGAAATCAAGAATATTAAATAACAAGTCAATGTGAATTAATAATTCAGATTCTGTGTCTATCTCTTTGTCTGTTTGTCTGATTTAATAAGAGATTTCTTTCCGACGATGTATATAATCGTATGTGTTTTGCAAGAATGAAATAATAATTATTCTTAATCTCAAATGGCGTGTGTCTGTGTCTTTCCTTTCCCTTGCGGGAATAGTTTGTATTCAACCTGGCATAGTAAATATGTTTGGTGATATTATGACTAAAATAACAACACTGACGAATCTTTCCAAGGCAAATGCCTCTCTTTCCTTCAGTTTTTCTTTCAGTTTCTCTGAGGATGACTTCTTTTCAACAGCATGATTCTCTATCAGACAGAATTCCAGGCAAGTTTGAATGTTAAGAAAATTATTACAATATTTTACATTTGAAGCCAACACAAGTATACTGATCATTCCGTTTTGCATCATGCTCCTTTATTATATCACTGTGCGGTCAGATTTTTTTTTTTTTTTCGTACGTGTTTACGTTACTCAGATGCTCCCCTCCCTCCCTACCATCTTTACTCCATCCATCCCAAACTACCACCACCCCGCTTGATCGAAGGGTAGCTAAATCCTTATTTTGCGGTTTGAAGCAGCTTACAGTGCTCAGAATGTGTTGTAGAATCTATATAACCTATTGTGCTTATACGCCAGCACTAAAATGACTGCCGGGGACGGGTTTGCTGTTCCTTGGCTCCGCTTCTTGTTATTTTATTCTTGCGAAAGACTTACGATTACTTGCATCTTCGGAAAGAAATCGACTCCTAAATAAGACAGACAGACAGGAAAGCAAACAGTCACAGATTCTGGATTATCGATTCTTGTTGACTTATTATATTATATTCTTGATTTCACGAGATGACATTATTCAGCTTAAGTGATAACAGATCCTTCCTGTAGATGAAAAGTGATAGGCACTTGGGTAGACGGAAAAGGGGAAAGAGAAACAGGCAGTCTCTCAATCATTATTTCATCATGAATGCTATTTCACTCCTGTTAAAAATAGGAGATTTTATTTAGCATAAGTGAGAATAAATTCTCTCTGTAGATGAAGACGTGGAAGACAGAGAAGCAGGTAAAATAAACAGAACGAAAGTGAGACGATTTTCGACGTAGCAGTCCACATTAACTGGAATTATCAGTTCACATTAACTGGTATTGCAATAATATAACTGGCAGATGATTTTTTTTTTTTCAGCTGAAGTGACAATACGACTCACTCGGACAAGAAGACTTAAAGCATATGAAGACATGCTAACAAACAAACACTCTCATAATAGTTCATTTATGAAGTAAGCTGATGTTTTTCCTTGCTACTGACTGATAGTTGAACACGGCTCACTCGTTACACAGATATTTTTACTTACTGCACTACATTAATCGCATCCACGCTCTCGAAGATAGAGCGGGTGTTATTTTTTAACAGGATTCAGTCAAGCTCGTATTGACCTGTCTTCTTTCCTTTTTTATCACACATTTCTCTCTCTCTCTCTCTCTCTCTCTCTCTCTCTCTCTCTCTCTCTCTCTCTCTCTCTCTCTCTCTCTCTGTGTGTGTGTGTGTGTGTGTGTGTGTGTGTGTGTGTGTGTGTGT
>JAGKTI010003294.1:39564-58839 GCA_018397915.1 Birgus latro
CTTTGTTGCGGACAGCATTAGAACAAGCGTGATTAAACCAAGGCTTTCTTGCATTAGTCAGAGGATATGAAAAAGGAATGTATGCATCCATGCCCGAGAGAATTTATTAAGCTTTGTAGAACACCTCAGTAGTCGTGAAGGGGTAAATGAAACCTATATATAACCTCTAAGGTAAAAAAAAAAAAAATCCTGATTAAAATCACTCGGAGATAATAAAAGGATAATAATAAAGACATCATCTGAGTGAAGTGGATAAAGCATGTTGGAATGATGGTAAACTTCATACTTCGCTGGGAATTAACATAATTTTTTTCATTAACGAATACACTTTGCCCTCACACTCCGTGAACGACAAATGTATGTTTTCCCCGCGGTAAATATTATGTGGGCTAGCGTTCACTGAAACATAACACTGCAGTTGCTCTGAACATATATACGAGTATATTAATGGTATCAGTGTTAACACTCTCAGGCTTCTACGCTCATTTTCACATGAATAAAACCCACTGGCGTTAGCTATAGTAAAATATTAAAGACGCGACAATGAGAGCGTCAAAATGCCTGCAATGTGGTTGACATGTCAGCAGACACCTGTGTTACTTTTCACCTTCATCGTTTCAAGCCTGCTTCATTTAGTGGTTTTAGTAGACAACTAAAACGCTGAATAATGGGCTGCATATAACAAAACCTTTTTTGACTGTACTAACTATAACCTCGCGATCAGAAAAGATAAAAATATTCCTGCATTCGTACCTCCTTTTCACTTCAGTAATGACTGACAAGATCCGATAATTCTCCCCATAAGCAGTCTTGGTACCTGCTGTACACACTGGTGGCTTGAACCATGTATACTGTATATCATTACCTCGGTTTTCATACGCCTATATAACACTGCAGGATATCGATTTACAGGGTCAAGGATGCTCTCTCTCTCTCTCTCTCTCTCTCTCTCTCTCTCTCTCTCTCTCTCTCTCTTGATTAGGTTGATTAGGCAGGAAAGTTCGGTTACCAAGAAATAGTGCGCACTGCCTTTTCTTTCTGCTTACTAGCATGGAGGCAGTTTCTTTGGTTTAGGTTTGGTGTAACAAGCTTGAACTTTTTTGCCTGTAACTGCGACTGCAAGGTACTTCCTCTACTGCTGCAAAATAAATGGAGCCACTTATAAGGGAATGTCAGGGTTGCAGAACGATAAATAGAAATGTGAACTGTAGAAAGTGCCAGTGCAAGCTCCATCTTCAACTAGTTTAAATATCGATGCCTTTTCATTTGTGAGCAGCTTAGATAATTGAGCAGCGAGGAGCAGTCACTGAGAAGCCGCCGTCCCAGATATCTACCTCTTGATCACTTACCGAGAGGGCCACAGGGGACGAGGGAAGAGCTCAGGGAAGAGTTCAGTGTACGATAAGACACGGCTGACCCTTCTCCCACCGCAGTGAAGGCACGGAGGGGAATTGATCCATCCTTCTATCGACAACTTATTCACTCATTTGAATGTGCGACGCGTGTGTAGGCAGGAGTTGGTAAATTCTCTGTCTACCATCCACTCATCCAGTTCTGTATTGTCCTGTGAGGAGCACAGGGACCCAGAGCTACGCTACTTGAGTCCGAGCGTTTATGCCGAGGCACCAATCGGTTTACTCTAAGTGACATGTGGATAATAAACAAACAGCCTTTAGATGTAAATCTTTATTGCCTACATTCGGTCGGATCACAAGCCGCCATTTGGCCTATCATTTAGTGTAGAGTCACATGAAAGTAGCACTACACTGACTGAGATATATTCACGGTTAGTTATGGATGCTCCAGTTAAGAAGAAACAGCATTTATCGCCTGATTGTCATGAACATTACCATTACAACACACAGATAACCAGCTTGACCCTTCATAGTAATTAAAGTCTTGAAGAAATTCCAGACAATTTTCCCGAATAAATTTAAGTTTCAATGTATTTATTACGGTATTGTATGTAAATGTTCTTCAAAATGAGTCATCTAGTGTCAAGCTTTTTACTGATGATGTAATTAATCCCTTCATTGCGAGGTTTTCTCTAAGCTGCATATATTCTTTTGTTGGTAACGTGACTATAATACATCATGCGTCAGAGGCAGGCAATTAAAAGAGACTGCTCAAACTCTTTCAGTAGAAAAGATGAAGCTTAATAATTTGAAACAGCCGTCACTGTACTGACGGGGCGAAGGAAACTTTTACAGGCATTTTCATATATTCTGATCAACCGAAAAATGCATTAAAGTACATAACTCAAGACTTTAACTACTAATGCCTAGTTCCTGTTACATAATAGTAATGAAAGTTCATCGTTTGTAAGACACTGAACGGTGCAATTGCTTTTATTTTTCGTAGATATTTAACCACTGGGAATAAAGGTCATGGTGATGATGATGATGGTGATAATGACAAATTAGCCATAAGGGGATGTATAAGAAAAAAAAATCAAATCTGATTGTTCTCTGTTATAAAAGTATGTTCTGCATTAGTATAAAATTAAGGCTGTCAAGCAAGAGGGAGGGTTTAAATGAACTTGGACATGGGGCATGAATAAGTGAGACAGAGCAAGGGAAATCTCTAGTGGCAACCAACCACCGGGAGGTAGTAAGAAGAGGGAAGAATCATGTTTCTTATCAATGGGGCTACTTCTTACTAAAATCCATATTACTAAAGCTAAAATGTCACAGGCGATGATTAACCTACATTTTTTGTCATCTGTAAAAACCATGATGAGGGAAGAACGGACTTGTTAATGTACCTCGTTGCTGAAAGCATCCTATAACCTGGTATGCAGGCTAATTACATTCAGTGGTCATAATTGATCTATAAATGACCGTCGGCTTTTGAGGATTTAAATACATTGTACTGTGTCTGCTTAACTAATATAGCTGAGTGGTTAGTAATGCTAGTGGTTAGTGATGACTACATCAATAGGCCCACTAGAAACGAACAATGGCAAGCACACAGAAATTGAGGTTGAAATGGCGAACATTCTTAACGATTACTCTGCGTCTGTTTTTACAGTAGGAAACACCACCAGAAACCTACTGTTACCCACAAACCAAGCAAACAGCACAATCCTTAGTAACTATGCTATCCACAATAGCTACATCCTTTCGGCCATAAATAGTACGAACATAAACAAAACCCTTGGCCCTGATAAAATATCACCAAGAATTCTCAAAGAAGCAAAAAACGAGTTGCTGTTGCCACTCTCTGTCTTATTCAATAAATCGTTAAGTACTGGGAAAGTTCCATACGAATGGAAACTAGTAAATGTAACACCAATTTTCAAAAAGGGAAATAAGTCGCACCCAGGAAATTACAGACCAATTAGCTTAACATTAGTGGTGTGCAAGTTAATGGAAAAAATCATAAGAGATAAAATAGTTAATTATCTAGAAGAAAATTATATAATCAAAGACTCGCAGCATGGATTCAGACATCGTCGTTCATGCTTAACAAACTTACTGGACTTCTTCAATGATGTTTACAAATCATATGACGACTCAAGAGCAGTAGATATAATTTACATCGACTTTCAGAAAGCATTTGACCCTGTCCCCCAGAAGCGTCTCATGAGCAAAATAGAAGCACATGTAATAAAAAGAAATGGTTACAAGACTGGCTTTCAGACCGAAAACAGCGAGTTGTGATAAACGGAAAGGAATCTAAATGGCGTAATGTGATAAGCGACGTTCCCCAAGCCTCAGTACTTGAACCGATACTCTTTATTATCTATATAAACGATACTGATGAGGGTTTAAATTGTAAAATATCCAAATCTGCAGATGATATTAAAATAAGCAGTAAAGTAACTTCAAAATTTCAGTGGGAACAGTTACAAAATGACCTTGATACTTTAACAAGCTTGGAAGAAAAATGGCAAATGAAATTCATCACAGAAGAATGTAAAGTACTTCATATTGGAAGTAACAGCGTCCATGCGAATTACAAAAGAATAATATCCAGTTATCAAGTACAGACAATGAAAAGGATCTTGGTGTGATAGTATCAAATGACCTAAAACCGAGTAAGCAGTGCACAGAGGCGGTTAAAATTGCAAACAAGCTTGTAGGTTTTAATGGAAGAACTTTTGAGTTTAAACCGGAAATGTCATACTTGCCTTGTACAACTCACTAGTGCGCCCCCATCTTGAGTATTGTGTGCAATTCTGGCCTCCGTACTTCATAAAGGACATAGAAAAATTAGAGAAAGTACAGCGAAGAATTACAAAAATGATACAACGACTTAGAAACAAACCATATGAGGAATGCCTCGAAGAACTTAAATTATTTAGCCTGACGAAGCGCAGGTTAAGAGGTGACCTTATTGAAGTTTTCAAAATCATGAAGGGATATGATGACTTAGACATGAATAAATATTTTGAAATAGACCAGTCGAGACAAACCAGAAATAATGGCTGCAAAATTATGGGAAAGCGTTTCCAGTCCCATGAAACAAAATACTTCTTCTTCAACAGAGTTGCAAATATCTGGAGCAGATTACCCTCAGATACCGTGCACAGTATCTCAGTTTAAGACATTCAAAAACAAAATAGACAAGCATTTGCATGAGACACCTCAGCTGGCTCTTTTTCTGTCCAAATAACTTACTTCTATAGTTTTGGTGATAATCTTTTAAGAGTCTTCCCACAGAGTCCAACTGAGACCTCGGGATTACTATATTTAGGAGTATCTATAACATTTGAATCCCCACAGAGTCCAACAGAGACCACGGGATTAATTAGCTATATTCACGTGTATCTGTATATTTTGAATTCCCGCAGAGTCCAACTGAGACCACGGAATTACCATATTCACGTTGTTATGTCTATAGACGCTCCATTAACTCGATGTACCCATTTATAATGTCATGCCGTAGCAATTAGATTATTTGATTACTTTCTCTTTCAGGTTACTCAAACAGGTAGCTTACAGATAAAGTAGTATAGAATGCGACCTTTCCTTTCCAGTATTTCCTATGAAATTTGTTTTTCCATGCTGCATGGTGGTTTTTCTCACTTTTTTCCTGGAGGGTTTGGGGGTTGGGGGAGCCTTCTTGTTTTACTGTCCTTATCCTTCAGCATGTAGAGATAGATCTTGTAGTCTTAGCCTTCTCTGTAACAAGCAGCCTCGAAAGGACCAGAAGGTCTGTTGCTGTTTGCTTTCCCATGTAATCCTACGTACTAAACTGCCAGATAGATTGTGGCAGGAATCGTATATTGGTGCCAGCAGCCGACATAGCACAACTCAGGTGTCCTTTCTCCCTTAATGGACTGGTGTTCCTGGAGTAAAATGTAGGGCAGGTAGCTGTGATAAATAGGACGGTAACGTGGTCTTGTATCCCACCCAGCTGAAAGCGTAAGTTGCTGAGACGAGTTCCGAGACGAAGCGCCATACAGCATCTGTCCCCACCTTTACCACTTCATTACATCGGCACTAGTAGGCAAGGGCGGGTGTTGGTTTGATTAGCGTGTGTGTGTGTGTTTCTCTCTCTCTCTCTCTCTCTCTCTCTCTCTCTCTCTCTCTCTCTCTCTCTCTCTCTCTCTCTCTCTCTCTCTCTCTCTCTCAGTGTGTGTGTGTGTGTGTGTGTGTGTTTTGACCTCACAACTCCAAACAATTTTATCCGATTTTAACCAAACTTGGTGGAAATGTTAAAGCTTAGCAAATGACTCATATTGTTTATGTCAACAAAATAAACGGTTCTGACCCTATTCTAACCAAACTGGGGGTTACGACTGAAGATCGGCTAGGGAGTAAAATGATTGTTTCTGAGGACAGTAGGTCAAACGTCAAGGTCTCAGGGAAAGGTCAACTTAAACGGTTTTAATCTGATTTAGACCAAACTTTGTGGAAGAATTTAGAATATGGCAAGAATAAAAGTATTCTAATATCAGAACATCCAATAAGAGGATTAGGTCACTGGGAAATATCGAAGGCAGAGGTCAATGCAGACTTCTTCTTTTTTTCTTACCTAGACCAAATATGATGGAAGTGTTAAGGGTCAGGCAAGAACGAGGAGATTCTATTTTGAGAACGATCAGTCAAATGTCACGGTCAGAGGGAAGTTTAACTTAGACCCACGTAGCTGTGTATGAATAAAATTGCCAACATAGTTTTAATCTGATTTGGATCAAACTTGGTGGATGAAATGGGGATCATCCAAGATGGAGACCCCTGTGTTAGAGGAAAATAGGTCAAAGGTCAAGGTAACATGGGAAGCTCAACATAAACAGATTTTATCTGATGTAGACAAAAGCTTGTGAAAGGGTTCAAATAATAACAAGGATAAAGAAGTTCGATTTTGATAACATTCTGGAAAAGATCAAGGCCGCAGCAAAAGAACAAAATTCAAGGTCACAGGGCAAATCATCCCAACAAATGTTGGTCTGAACCAAACCATATTTGGTGGAAACGTAAAATTAAGCAAAAATCAAGTAATTTGGACTAGGTGAAAGTTTGACGTAGCAAAATAACTTCAACATTATTTTATTTTTCCGACTGAGGCCATACTTGTGTTAGGACTGAGAGTATGACAAGAATAAAGTGATGAGAACAATCGATCAAAAGTTAAAATCAAAGGGCTTGGTGAAAGATAGGCAAGTGTGTATGCTTGTTAACAAAGCAAGTCAAGCTATTTTGATCTGATTTTAATTACTTATGGAGAATGGCTTCAGTTTCTGTCAAGGAGTAAACCTCTTGTTTTTGCGAACAATAGGTCAAAGGTCAATGTCACAAAGCAAGATCAGTTTAAGGAGTTCTTATTAGATTTAGAACAAATTTTACACAAACACTGAGATGAAAACATGATGAAAAGGATTCGATTTTGAGAAGAATCCGAAGGATCAAGGCCACAGGGAAACGTAAATTGCCAAGGTGACAGTGCAAGGTCAACCCAGAGAAGTTTGAACTGGTCTGAACTAATCTAGGTGGAAGGCTTAACGATCAATAAGCACTCGACGATTTACAGTGAGTACCATCAGTCTGAGATCAAGGTCAGAGGGTAGGGGCAAATTTCGAACCGTGTGTGTGGGTGTGAACAAATAAGGAGCACCCAAAGAATGCAACGCCTTCACATATCAACTTGTTTAAGCAATGAATATTTAACCATGCTTTGTGACCTTTACCATCGACAGATTATTCTCTAAATCGAATTACTTTATTTTTGTCTAACATTTAACCCTTCCACCAAGTTTGGTTCAAATCAGGTCAAAACTGCGTTACTTTGCCCAGTGACGTTGGCGTTTGACTTTTCCTCTGACCTGGACGTTTGACTGTGCTTAAAATCAAACTCGTGTTTCTTGTTTGAGCTTGAACCCTTCCATTAAGTTTTGTCTACATCGGATGTAAACTGCTTAAGCTGACCTTGTAGTTCTAACTTTGACTTTTGACCTATGGTTGATTAAAACAACAGCTTCATCTCTTGGGTGTTCCTCAGCTCATCCAACAAGTTTGATCAAAATCAGATCAGAACTTTTTTTTTTCCAGACAATTGGAATGGAAATTGCCCTTGCCCTGTGACCGTACATTTAACTGTCAGTCAGCAGAATTAAATCCTGTTGTTCTTTCCTCAGCCTTAACCACTCCACTAAGTTTGATTCATTAGATCAAAACTGTCAGAGATGACCTTGCAGTGTGACCCTGACCTTTGACTGATTGCTTTCAAAATTTTATCACTTCATTTTTGCCTTACCTTTAACTCTTCTCGAAGTTTGGTCTAAACTGGATAAAAACTTTTAAGTGATGATTTGATTAAATCAGTGTTTAACCTAGCCCTGTATCCTTGACCTTTGACCTATTCTTCTAAAAATCAACAGGTTTCCTCATGGACTGATCTTCAATCCTTCCACAATGTTGGGGCAAAACTTGGTGGGTGAGCTGAATATCTCCTTAGATACTCACCTGTAGCATTTGATGGCAGTATGTCAAAGATCAAGGTCATTTTGCAAGGCCAACATCAGCAGTTTTTATCCGATGTAAACAAATCGCTGTGGAACTGTTCATGTTATAATAAGATACGGAGATTCCGTTTTTAGAACAATCAGTCAAAGATGGAGGTCAAAGGGAAAAGTCAAATGTCATAGCCACTGGGCAAAGTAAACTCAGGCAGTTCTGATCTTACTTGAACCATAAGTTGTTGGAAGGATTAAGGGTTAGGAAAGAATGAAGTAATTCAATTATGACAGTAATCAGTCAAGGGTCAAGTGCACAGGCCAACGTTAAATGTTCTGCCATTAGACCAGCTGGTGGCCGTTGGTGTTCACTCACTTGCTGATCTTTCTTATTGATTAGGTTTAGACATGGAATCATCTCTAGACACTGCTCTGCCTGTCTGCAGCATACTAAGTATTTCAGAAGCAAGGTACTTCACTCTCATAGACTTTTGCGAATTGATCGCAGTCTCATATTAGATCCCCGATCCTCATTGTTCACGTCCGTAGACTTTGATGAATTTTCAGAGCTCTGAATTTACAGCACCTACAAGTACATTATTATCATTATTTTTAGTGGGTCATTGTTGACGCACCCAGCAGCAAAACTGTAATGTAATGAAGAAAATTTACTTGAGTACTGTACTCATGTAACTATTGTGGGTATCGACTTATAAAAAAATACACATTTCGTTTACTTCTTTTACTTAAGTATAGTTTTCAATTACTTTTATTCCAATATATCTGAAAATAAACAAAGAAGTACTTGTAATAGAGGACTCTGTGGTCACTGGACAGTGACAGACCACAGAAGAGTGCAAACATGGATGGCGACTAATCACAGTCACCTCTTCATATCTGGACCAATCACATGTTCTTTCTTTCTTTCGTTATTTATTTTTGTTCCAATCACAATGCTTCCTTCCCGCAGTGTCATCGCCATCACGTGTCTCTCGCTTGATCATCATTCCAACCTCTTTTTGCCCCTTTAAGGGTGGCATGAGGTAGGCCACAAAGCAAGAAAAGAGAAGAATAAAATAGAGGGAGAACTAATTCACATTATCTTCCCTGAAATGAGCCACAGACCCATAAGCCATTCAAGCCTCTAGAATCCTGATCTTACATCACGGGCATGACAGGCGCGTCTGTTTCTTTTAATAAAAGTAATTCACATTATCTATCAGACAAGGTCAATCCAACAACTCACTCACTCCCGTCAATTTAATTACCCCGACTCCATACCTCGGTTTCCAACTTACTAATTTACCATATCGATCCTCATAATGGCCTAACATACCTCCTCCCGCCTTCAGACCCACAGATATGTGTTTCAGCAACCTACTTACATTGTTTCTCAACCTATTATGCCATCTGATCACGCCCTCTTCAGCTCTATTGTCAAGATACTTAACTCCACATATTTCACTTATCACATCTTGTACGCTCTAACATACGCACTTCACAAATGTTCCTTGATGACCCGATTTCTGCTGCTCTTAATCATGCCTTTTCATTCTCCTGACACATTAAAATAACACACCCATACCTTATTATGGACACAATACATAGCTTAATGCAATCCTCTTGCCGGCTCCAGACTCAGACACCTGTTTATAATCAAAGCCCTCACACCAGCTACTTTCCACTTTGTGCAGAGCCCTCACACGAGCTACTTTCTGCCTTGTGCTACTCTACTTTCCACTTTGTGCAGGTAAGTGAAGCGGAAAAATGTGAAGGAAATTGCTGGTATTGTAAGATGCCAGGGTGGGACACTTCAGTGTCCAAAGAAGAAAAAGAAGGATAAGAAGAAGGCTGCAGGAGTGCAGGAGACCAGAAAGGTGCTGAAAACTAGTGGTGGCTATTGTTAAGCGGCAACCACCAGCTAGCTTTTCCCATGTAGCCCCACCACCAAGAAAATGCAAGAGAACTGCAGTCGTCAGTGTTCGGGTAGACGAAAGAACAGGCGGAATGAAATGTTCCCTGATGATTAATTCAGCCTCAGAGAAGACTTCTGTGAGGCATGATGTGTTACTTCATCAGTATCTGCCTGAATCATCAAAACAACTGTGTGGCGTAACTGGGCACCATGCAGAACTGAGGTAACCCTTGGATGTCCGAACTGAAGTGACAGGGCAAGAGGCCACGCTCCCAGTCTATGTAGCCGAGATGGAGGATCCTTGGCTTCTTGGTCTGGACTATCTGATGTCCATGGGATGTGAGCTGGACTTCTGCTCCATGAGGCCGAAGGTTCAAGGAAAATCGGTTCCCGTCACGGCAGTGAGATGTACCAGTTCTAGTGGCGAGATAAAGACGCTCCACACTAAAGTGATACCCCAAAGATCAAAACTATTGCTCCATTGCAAGGTGATTGGCTCATTTGACAGCTATCTAGGGGCAGTGAAGCCTGATGTATGGTACAATACGAAGGCCGGAGTGATGATGGGGAGAACTTTGGTGGAAACACGTGCAGGTGAAGTGCTGGTTGTGGTGACCAGTTTCTCGCATGAGCCACAGAAGATCAATAAGGGAAAACTTGAGGGACTGTGCCAGGCGGTGGACCCTGAGTGGCATCAGAGGAAGGCCTGTAAAAGAAATGTAGTCAAAGCATATGGGTGCCTGCCAGACCATACAAGACCTATTTTCAAGGAGTTGCTAATGCCAGGATGATTCACAAGTGCCGAAGTTGAGGTCGCTGCTGATGACGTTTGCTGATGCCTTTTCCATCGGAGACCTAGACCTGGAGTGCACTGATTTGGTGAAGCAAAAATGAATTAATAAATGAAAATGTGAAATGGCGGCAAAACAGCAGAGGTCATATGCTGCCGAACACAAACATTAAAAGAAAGTCAAAATATATAAAAAACATAAAAGGCAAAGAGAGAATTAATGCATAAAACAAACCAACAGTATGAAAGAAACAACCAAAACTAAAACGTGGTGGAAAGATTGAGGTTAAACAAGAACATTATAAAACACAAACTAAAATATAGTAAAGTCCTACAGCTTATGGAGAAGGCCAGAACTCAACACAAAGGAGAAAGTGCTTCGCCCCATAGCACAAGCCTCTTCCCCAAGTACCGAGCAGAGAAGGTATGATCCGTTGCTGGCTTGGCACCTGGAAAGGTACCGCTGACGAAGGGTCCCACGACTGGGACATTCCACAAGAAGATGCCGCACAGTCAAAGGAACCAAACAGCCATCACAATAGAGAGGGGACACCCTCTCCATTAAAAAACCATGAGTCAGCCTAGTATTGCCAATCTGGAGACAGGCCAAAGCTGTTTCCCTCTGTCAGGAGAGTCCCACATACCCCCCATTGCCCATGTTCCGACGAATGCTGCGGAGTTTGTTCGCCACTACTGCATCCCACCTCCTTTGCCAGCAGTAACGGACAGCCTCCACGGTGGCTGTACATAAATCCTCGGATGGGACACGGTAATGAGGAAAGGAAGGGCGAGAGGCAGCAGCTCTCGCCAAAAAGTCACCACGCTCATTGCCCACGACCCCTACATGTGCAGAACACAATAAGACAGGGTATCTTCGCCTATATAACAAGTAGAGCCACTCCAGGACAAACAGGACTAGGGGATGTGATGGGAAGCCATGAGGCTAAGCTTGTAGGGCACTGGCTGAGTCACTAAAAATGGTAAAAGAAGCTGGAGGAACACTAAAAATCAATTCAACTGCGACTAATATGGAAGTAACTTCAGTGGTAAAAAGAAATGCAGAAGGAGGGAGATTCCCACATCGGCTAAAATCACGAAAAATGACACCAAAGCCTGTCCCCAGATGGGATTTAGAGCCATCAGTATATACAGTGATTAAGTCGCTGTGAGCGGAGGCGTGGTCTAAAAAATAGGACAAAGCTGCCTGTGAGGAAAGGGAGGCCTTTCTTTCAAGGAAGTAATCACATGGTTGTACCTCTGGGAGAAGCCAGGGAGCCATCCGGGGGACATGCATAGGGCAAATAGGTGAGGACTGAACACCCATCTCCCCCATGGCAGCCCTTGTTTTGTACCCAAACGGGTGTGGATAGCGAGGGTGGGTCTTCGGAGACAGCCTTACAACTCAGTGAGGCTGGAAGATGGTGAAGGCTGTGTCAACACTGAACCATTAAGGACTGCAGACAGAGATCCAGTGGCAGTTCGTTTGCGTCAACCAATAGACTTTTAACCGGGGAAGACTGGAAAGCCCCAGTTGACAGATGTATCTCAGCATGATGGACCGAATTTAGTGGCCACAGCCTCGCCTCTGGAACAGAAGAGTATAACACACACCCTGAGTCCAATTTGCTCCTTTCTAAGGCACGGTAAAGCCGGAGCAGGATGGTTCTGTCAGCACCCCAAGACAAATGAGATAGAGTCCGTAGGAGAGATGGCACAGAGGCATGATAGCCTTAATGAACGGATATGTGGTACCCACGTCAGTCTCCTGTCAAAAACAAGTCCAAGAACCTTGTCTCGTCCACACAGCACACCCCGTGGCCATATAACTGGAGGCCTGGGTCTGGGCGAACACCTCTTAAGCAGCAGAAATGCAGGGCAACCGTTTTGTTGGGGAGAAATGGAAGCCGTGCATGGTGGCCCACCGAGAGACCCTGTCCAAAGTGAGCTGCGTGCAACATTCAGCCACTGACATTCAGGAAGCAGCATACCATAGAGCCAAATCATCAACATACAGTGAGGCCGACACCCCTTCTGGAATTGAATGCTAGAGCAAAAAGGGGCACACTGAGGACACTTTCTTGAGGCACCCCTTCCTCCTGAGGGTACAAAGGAGACAGGGTGACACCAACCATAACTCTGAATAAATGATCACACAGAAAATTTAATGTAAATAGGGCCAGCCTGCCATGTAAACCAAGAGAATGGAAAAAGGGGCACACTGAGGACACTTTCTTGAAGCACTCCTTCCTCCTGAGGGTACGAAGGAGACAGAGTGACACCAACCCTAACCTTGAATGAACGATCACACAGAAAATTTAATATAAATAGGGGCAGCCTGCCACGTAAACCAAGAGAATGAAGTTGTTGGAAGATACCAAACCACCATGTAGTATCATATGCCCTTTCTAGGTCAAAGAAAACGCACACCAGATGCTTCTGCTTAGCAAAAGCATCACATGTTGCAGCCTCAAGACGGACTAGTGCATCTGTTGTTGAGCAACATTTTTAAAACCAGACTGACACGGAGAGAGACATTCATTCCTTTCTAGGAAATAAATTAGGTGCGTGTTGACCATTTTCTCAAATAATTTACACAAGCAAGATATTACGGCAATTGGCCGATACTCCAGGGGACTGTAACCTGCCTTCCCCGGCTTCTGGAATGGCAGGACAATAGCCTCACGCCAAGAAGAGGGAAAAGAAGATTCCTTCCAGATTCTATTAAAATGGCAGAGGAGAAAAGACAGTGCATCATCATTCAGGTGCCGAAGCATTGCATAGGAAATATCACCCGGCCCTGGTGAGGTGTCATGACAAAGGGAAAGGGCAGACTGGGGAGTTCATGATAAGAGAAAAGGAGGTTGTAGGACTCCACATTCCTGAATGGAAGTCCAGCACCCTTGCCTCCTCTATCTCCCGTTGTCTGGCAAGAACTGGTGTGGTAGTATTTCTCTGACTGACCGTTGCAAAGGCAGACGCAAAAATGTCGGCCACAGCTGCAGGATCACCAACAGGCTCACCATTAGACATCAGCACGAGGGACCTGCCTTGAGTGAAATTTCCAAAAATATTTTGCACCCTCTTCCACACCTGAGACACTGGCGTCTTTGAGTTTACAGATGACACATAAGCAATCCAAGAGTACTGCCTAGCTTGTTTCAGTACCTGACAAGCCTTAGCCCACGCCTTTCTGAACTCAGCAAGATTATGCTCTGTCCTGCATCTACGATAACGGGAGAAAGCAAACATTTTAGCACATACAGCAACACTGCAATCCTCATTCCCCCATGGGACAGGTCGATAGCGATACGTGCCAGAGGTTTTAGGAACAGCATGAAGGGCAGCAGAATGCAGAACGGAGGTAAAGAACGAAACAGCCTCATCAGTACGTGAAAAGTCTTCAACTGAGACATTAACAGAAATCAGAGAAGAGAAAAGGGACCAATCTGCCTTATCCACTCTCCACCTCAGTAGACGAGAACTGGGACTAGATACTGCTGCAGAAAGGAGGATGGGAAAGTGATCACTTCCATGTAGATCCTCCATAACCTCCCAGGTAAAGTTCAGGAGACAGTCAGGAGAGCAGACAGAGAGATCAATTGCAGTAAATGAACCAGTTTGGGGGTGATAATGTGTAAATGCCCCAGTATTGAGCAGGGCAAGATCCTCATCCTCCAATAACGACGCCAACAAACTCCCACGTTGGTTAATAAGACAGTCACTTCACAAAGGGTGGTGACCATTAAAGTCCCCCTAGAGAAGAAAGGGTGTAGGTAACTGGCCAAGAGGGTTCTCAAGTTCCATCCTACTGACTGCTTGTTTGGTGGTAAATAATGGAAGAACTGTATACCAGCAGTGGGGATACAACCGCACAGCTACACACTGGAAGTCAGACTGGAGGTGGACTGGCCAATGAGGGATGTCAGCCCTCACCAAAACAGCACTACCCCCAACAGGACCCTGGGTTGGTGCTGAGTAAAATGCATTGTACCCAGGTGGTGCATGGGGAGTGGCAAATCCTACAAGAGTTTGCTGGAGACACACACACAAGGAGAATACCACGCAGCCCTCGACAGTTCCATTGTAGTATACTGGCTGAGAATGCCATAGTACCCATAGTGAGGAAGGAATCAGGATAAGGGGTGAGACAATCTTGCCTTCTGAGTGGGTTTGGATTGATGCTTATGAAAGCCCTTTGGAGGAGCCTGCCAAGCACCAGAAACCCGCACCCTATTTTTAACATCATAAGGCAAACGTGAGGACGAGGAAGTAAGTTTTACAACACTCCTTCTTGGAGTGGGCATACTAGCTTGCTTGGAAGGCTGCTTAGGGGCCGCCTTTGGAGGTGTAGGACAGCCCCAGAAGTGGAAGTAGAGTCCACATGACTTGAATCATTTGAGGAGGCCATCCCATGTTTCAGATATGAAGCACCAACGAGCTGTCCAACAGCATCCCCTGGTGGGGACGGGACCAAAGCTGAACCATCAGCTTCAGATGCAATCTGGCTAGATCTCTCAGCCTGCTGGGCAGAGGGAGCAGTAGAAGTGTCAATAGAAGGGTCAACAACAGAGACCTTATCGCCAGAATGAGCCTGAGATACAGAGATTTTCCTGGAAGACCCACTCGCCCCATCCACACCCCTATATAGGGGTCCAGCTGGCACCTCGGGGCCAACCGGACCCTCCCCAACCGAATCAATTAAAGGTTGGCTGCCGAGTGATGGATAAGAGGGAGCAAGCGACCGAGCCCTTTAAGTGTCTGAAGACCCAGACCCCGCCACACCTGAGCATGAGGTAGGGACTGGAATCCTAGATAGATTATCATGAACACTCACCGACTTAGACGTCACCACTCCCTGGGTTGCCAAGCGAAGAGTCCCCTCAGAATCCTCATGTGGTACAGAAGTCTGAACCTTAGAAGGAGGGGAATCACCCAAAGACTCCTCACTCCTCACCCGTTTGAGGTTGGCAAACGCAACCTCCATCTCTATGCAAACAAAACTTGAGGACACACTAGAAACTGTAGAGGCACATTGTAAGGAAGACTGGACCCCAGTAGCAGAGTGAGCAGATGGTACAGTAGCAGCAGTCGGTATGGGAATGGCAGCCAATACAGGAGTATCAGCCAATACAGGAGTATCAGCCAATACAGGAGTAGCAGCTGGTACTGGAGTAGCAGCTGGTACAGGAGCAGCAGCCGGATGAGATGCAGACTGCAAAGGTACCGGAGTCTCTGGGAGACCATGAGGAGCAGTAGTAGGACGTCCGGTATTGGACAAGGGATGAGATGAAAGGTCAGTGAGAGGAGCAGGAGCCCCACCATGGTGCACAGCAGGCTTTGACCTAGAAAGAATAGAAGCAAAGGGCACACCAGGGCGGACATACATAGACATGACAAGGTCCTTGGCTTCGGTAAAACTCAGTCTCTCTGTAGCTCTGAGAGACGAAATTTCATGTTCCATTTTGTAACGATCACAAGCTTTAGAAATCAGCATGCTCACCACCACAATTGACACAAGATACAGGACCAGGGCATTCACACCTTCATGGACATCTAAACCACATGACACACAGACTGCTGGGAGGCCCAGGTCAAGGCACCTACAGGTTCAGCCAGTATGACCCAAACACTGACAGTGGAAACATCGATGAGGCATAGGGACATAGGGCCTAACTCTGTATCGGTACCATGCAGCATTAAGAACAGCAGGGAGGCTCAATGAATCAATAGTCACAATCAAAGATGGAGTTGGCACAAGGACACCATTTATCTTCTTCATAATCCTCTCAACCTTTATTACATTCTGGACAGACAACTCTTCAACAAGGCGTGCCTCATCGAAAATCAGTAGTTCCTTAGCATGGACAACACCACGTGAATTATTCAATGAAGCATGGGGGAAGCATGTAACTGACTGACCAGAAAGCATGGATAAAGATAGAACAGTCGTACTCTGAGAAGGGTCAGACACCTCTACCAACAAACTGCCGTCAGCCTGTGGAACCACTTTAGGGTCGCATCACAAGCAGCGACCAGTTCTTGTGTTTGAAAAATATCGCACTTTCTGAGGTCTACACCAGCAGGGCCACAAACGACTAAGAACTTGGCAAAAAGTGCAGGAGGAGGAACAATAAAAAAAAACTGCCCGAATCTCTAACATGGGGGCCCTGAGGGCCGAGTACACTCTTTGATCCCTTGCCTGCGACCCCTGTTACGGAAGCCATCGGATTGAGGAGGCAAGGCAGGGGAGGCCGAATCCCCGGTAGAGTCATGTGAAACCTGGAAGGGCTCCAGCGTGGCCACAAGTGAAGGCTGAGAAGACGTGCGTTGAGGTCTGGGAGAGAGGCAGGTTGGAGGACATTATTTTCCATAATAATAAAAACAAACTTCATTCCTCTACCCCCCCACCCACCACGGAACCCAACAAGGGGAGGTCATATGACACAGGCGACCTCAGGGATAGCAGGGAGAGTATACGTGGGTAACCACTGGGGGACCTAGGCAAGGGTGACCCCAGGACGATAGGAGCTACCAGGCCCCCCAGTGCCCACTTGACCCTAGCCAAAGCATGACGAGCCGATTGACCTTGTCGGGCCCAACCAGGCCACGTGTCTAGCCAGAATAAGGGACCAAAGAGGTGTATTGCTAGCTGCAGGGTGCATCGCTCAACCCCCAGGACTCCGGTCTCCCAGCATTACGGGACGCCACGCATGGCAAACGTGTGGGGAGGCAACAGTCCCACCCTACATGGCAAATGGGCAGGAACTAACATCACCAGCAGGCCTCCTCCACCAGTGATGTAGGGGGTCTTGGTCCAAGAGGCTGATAAATTCTGAACCCTACAAAGGTAGGCATGCCTCCAAAATAGGTGGCATCGCCAACCACGCTTCAAGCTCCGCCACCACGTCAAGGTGACCACCTGCAGCGGGGGATCTGGTGAACCATTGTATAGACACAAGAGATCACCAACCTATTAAACAACCAGCTCGGAGGATGATGTCAGCTCAGCGGCAAGAAATGGAGAGGAGATGGAGAATCTCCAAAGTCAAGGAGTGATAGAAAGTTCATCAGTCCTTGGACATCAGCAGTGGTTCTGGTAAGGAAAAAGTATGGCTCAGTAAGGTGTTGTCTAGATTACTGAGTCCTGAATGAAGTGACAGTGAAGGATGCATACCCCTTGCCAAGGACTGATGACACACTGAATGCTCTGTCAGGTGCCAAGTGGTTCCTAAACATGAAGACAGGATACTACCAGTCAAGGATGCACAGAAGGACAAAGATAAAACAGCCTTTTCGTACAGGCGGGGTTTATGGTAGTTTAAAGTGATGCATTTTGGCCTATGCAATGCCCCAGCTACGTTTGAGCATCTCATGGATCGCGCACTGGAAGCCCTGCACTGGCAGATGGCTCTCATCTACCTGGACGATGTAATTATGTTTGGACGGACTTTCGATCAGGAACTGCTGATCCTGTCGGAGGTGTTCAACAGGATCCGAGCAGCGCACCTCAAACTGACCCCCAAGAAGTGCTACTTGCTTCAGAATGAAGTGAAGTACCTGGAACACATTGTAGGCAAGGGCAGCGTCCGTACTGATCCAGAGAATGTGGCAGCTGTGGAAAAGTGGCCGGTTCCAACTTGCGTGAAGGAGCTATGGAGTTTCCTGGGCTTGTGTACCTACTACCGGCATTTTGTCAAGGAGCTTGCAGCGATAGTTGCACCTCTGCACAAGCTGTTGGGGAAGAAGCAGAAGATTGCGTGGACAGCAGTGACTCAGAAAGCCTTCGACAAACTCAAGCATGCATTGGCAAGCTCTCCAGTATTGCTGTACCCTGATCAGAGTCAGCTATTCATCTTGGACTGTGATGCTATTGGCCATTGTATCAGTGGAGTCCTGTTGCACAAGAAAGATGAAAAAGAGTATGTGGTGGCATATTACAACAAGAAGCTCAGCCCACCGGAGTCGAGGGGGCACAGGGCGGCGCCCCTGAGCCGTGGGGCGCCGCCGTGCATAAGCAGAGCCTTACACAGCTGCACTCCCTGGCCCAGTGACGTCTCTAGCCTCGGGACCCTTCGATGTATGGTGAAGCTGGAATTCAACAGTCTCACCCTCGCCTAATGAGCGCTTAAGACGTCGTGAAGTGACAGCAGTGATCCCCAGACGATGCACAAAAACATCAGTTCCAGTATCCTGGCGCCTGATGAATCTGTATCCCGCCTTCACACTGTACCACTTGACAACGCCTGTGATGGTCTGCGCTCTGGGCAACTCTCCTGTGTCAGTTGTGGCCCCCCTCGACGGGTCGTAGGCCGAGACACGATGGGAAGTCATGGCTGAAAGGGAAGAAAGTCTACGGGAGAAGGAACCCACGTTTCACTACCTGGGAGAGAGCTCTTAACACCACGGCTGCCAGCGCGAGAATCGATGAGAGCCACCAGGTGCTCACCTTTATATAGGCCTCCCGCTACCCGTAGGTTGCCAGATAGGGATATCTGAGGCTCTAGGTCACTTACACATTACCGTCTATGTATAGTCTCTGCTAGGATTTACAGGGGACAATTTTTGGGGTAGCGTCTATATATAGTCTCACCGCAATTTTTCAGTCTATTTTACACAGTCTAAATATAGTTCCACCGCCGGCTAAGGGTTAAGACTGGGCCATAATGGACA
>JAGKTI010003295.1:0-13268 GCA_018397915.1 Birgus latro
GGTGAAACAAAGGAAGATTTGGGAATAATGCCTATCGACTGCACGAAGGCTGATTAAGGCAGACAGTCAATATATATCGAGACAAAATGTTCCCCTAGGATATGACACAAAAGGAGTACAAAGAGAGTGGAAGAGAAAGCAGTTACAAACTTATGGCCCTTTCGTGACAGGGGAAACTATCTTCCTCCAAGCATTTATCGGACACAGGAATTACCCCAAAAGAAGGATGAGATGCACTTCATGATGGAAGTGTTAGGCGCTTCACGAAAGACTGAGAGAACATCAATGAAATGATCGTTGACCCGCACATTAACTTAGTGAGGCTAGTTATGTCTCCCCCCCTCTCTCTCTCCCTCCTTTGCCATCTTCTGACGAGTCTGGCGATTCAGGCTGGGACAGACTTTTCGAAACAGAGGTGTTAGACATACCCTTAATAAGCCTCATCAGTACAAGAGGCCTTTCCAAAGCTGAATAAAATCGTCTGGTAGCATGAACAATAAAGAAAAAAAGTTCTTCAACTGCGAGTCAACGGTACTGCCTGAAAATCTATCCTTTGCTGCTGGTGAAGCCTCTGAGACCTTGTGACTGTAGAAGTAAATTTTCATGCAGTTCATCTAAAAAAAAAAAAAAAAGTAAGATCACGTTATCTCCTTGCATCCGGCGACGTATAGTGCGTTTTATTTTTTCAAACGATTCTGTTAAGCTTTGGAGATACTGTTTGTTAGAGACGGAGTTAGAAAAAGTCATTAACTTGAACGGTCTGATGTTTCTCCCATTGGTGACTAAAATCGTCTGAATTGAAATAAAATGCACCATCCTTGTGATGGGATTAAGGATTCTCATGGCCGTTGTGTGGAGACAGAGGCAGGGCTTACGGCCAAATCTCACTTGCTTCGAAGATCTCTTAACACCTTTTCCTCACGGATGTATTTTGCACATTAAACCAAACTATTCCGTAGCTCAGTAGCCGAGAAAACCAATACTACCACTCTACATTTTGGGGAGGCGGTAGCTCGATCGGTAGAGAGTTGGCTTTCAGTCCCGTGGGACCCAGGTTCGAATCCTCGCTGGTGCAGGGAACAGTTTAAGGATTTGAATTTCATTAAATCAGGCTTTACTGATCTACCAGAAGACCCGCCGACATGTCGTAAAAATAACCCCGCTAATACCAATACACCAGTCCTGTATGAGACAGCCCTAGCATGTATTCAATATGGACGGTGGGTGTTAAGCGCCGAAGTGGTGACATGTAGAGGTGTATGGTATGTAGGAGGACGACTGGGCCTTGATAGCAGGCTGTAAAGCCTATGCCCAGAGTCGGACAAAAAAAAAAAAAAAAAAAAAAAAAAAAAAACATTCACTCCTTGACAGCTCTGCGGAAAAGCCCGGTCACGGCCGTAGCCCTCCTTAGGGAAGGGACTCGGGGCTGTTTGGCCAGACTGCCTAGGGAACAACAACTACTACTACTACTACATGCACCACAGCCAAGCAATTACCATGGTTGAGCAGACCCATCAACCACAGACAAGCAATCACCACTGCAGGGCCATATCCAGCAGTGACATGAAAACATGAACAAAAACAGCTACACAAGAAAAATGCAGTGAGTACACAAATAATAATGGTAGAATGGAATAAAATCATGGTAACATAGAATAAAATCACGGTACAGTACAGCAAGCTAGCATAAAATCAAAGTCAACATTCAGAATAGAATAAAATCATGGTACAGTAGAGTAAGCTAGCATAAAATCAAAGTCAACACAACTGCCTCACAAACAACTGCTCCTGGAAAATTGCCCCCTTGGACAACTGCCCCCTGACAACTATCCCCCTCCAAAAGAAAAATGTTATTTTTCATTATTTATTTCTTATCAGCAATAATAATGAAAAACATGAGTAAATTAGTTTTTAAAAATCATTATTTAAAACTGACAAACATAGAACACACCCAAAACTGCAAGTTGTGGGTTACCCCTTTCAAAGTGTCCAAAACAGGGCGGTTCTCAAAGTAC
The DNA here is from genome assembly GCA_018397915.1 of Birgus latro. Classification (NCBI taxonomy): domain Eukaryota; kingdom Metazoa; phylum Arthropoda; class Malacostraca; order Decapoda; family Coenobitidae; genus Birgus; species Birgus latro. The sequence goes on from JAGKTI010003295.1 coordinate 2,016, forward strand.
TGTATGATGGTTGTTATTCTCTTTGTCAGATCCTGATAGTGCCTCTGTTTTGGTGATTCTTGATATCCTGCAAGCATTTAGTTGATGGTGACACTGGCCAATGCCTGCTCCCTCTTCAACACTCTAAGAAATTTCCAGATATTATGATGGAAAGAAGTAATGTTAGCTTGTACAGTAATAGTCCATTAATCTGAATGGCAGTGGACCGAGAATCATTAGGATTACCAGATTTTTCGGATTTTTGGGAGGGACCCCTAAGACACTTAATTTCATGTTTAAAATTAAATTTTACCGAATGGATCACTTTTCATTCATTCATAATACAATATGGCATATTAATGTTATGTATTACACAAATTTTTAACTTAACAATGTATTACTGAAGACATGAACTGTAACTGGTATTTTAAGAGATGTTATGGGTTGTTTAACTCACCAGTAATGCACAGTGTTGAAAACAGCAGTTGTAGGTAGGTAAATCCAATTAGAGAGAGTAAGTCCAGGATTAATAATAATATACACGTATTGTAAAAGCACAAAAACTTAATATGTATTACTGTGGGAAATTCCTTAAACCTATGGTATAGATCCAAAAGTGGTCGGTTGCTTATGAGGAGTTGCCAATCCATGCATTACCTGATCCATGACCACACCGCTTGGCACTTTGGCGCACTGGCGCCCAATTTGAATGTTTTAATTTTGATTTTTTTTTACTTTTGGAGTTTTTGTCAGCCTTCTTCAAAAATTCAGTTTATTGGAATTTTTGGATTATCGGTGTTCAGATTAATGGACTCTGACTGTGTATGATTATGTCATCCTTCCAAGGGGTTGCTGGTGTGAGGTAAATCCTCAAACACATGATCATCCATATTCCACAGGCTGATAAGGAAATATGGAGCCCGCCTGTTACATTGACGTGCTCTACCAATGTGTGTATCTTCTAAGTAGTCTGTGACAGGATCAGTTTCAGTTGGCATACTCTCTTGGAGTGTTTCAAATGCGTCAACCATTTCATTTGGCGAAATGAAAGCCAGAGCTTGTAGCATACGAATTTTCAAGGCAAATCAGCATCAATTTGATATCTCTCTTGTAATCCCTCAGACTGGAGTGGAAGAAACATCCCTTGACTGTTTCTTCCACTCTTCAAAGGTACTCCTGGTGGCTTGATTACAGTCAATGAGAAAAGTCTTTCAATTGAGCAAAGGGCTGACAGCTAGAAGCTGACTCAAAACTTCAAAGTATGTTGTTTGTTGCTTATCTGGTAATAAAGCAAAACACAAGGAATAACTTTTTTTGAAGTCATGGCATGGATTGTGTACAGTTGATAAAAAAGTTCATGTAAAACTTTAAATGTTCCACCACCAAACCAATCCCTGGAATTCTGCAGTAGCCTCATGTTTTATCTGTGGAAAACATAAGTATACAATGATCACTACATTCACTATCACACACATGGAAATCTTCACCATCAGCTGTCATCTCATACTCAGGTGGAATGCCCAAGTCATTTAAGTTTGTTGGAATGGGATGAAGGGCACTGACAGCTTGTTTGTGCAATCTTATTGCATGTCAAATATGTCTTACAGGTAGTATTTGTGTTGAAGCACCTGCTTATATGGTCTCAACTGTCTGGGTAATGATCTGCTGTGCTATCTCTTGGGTGTCAATAAATAGCTTTTCTCTTGACTTCCTGTCATACAGAGAGGACTTCTGGGTGGCATATGTTGGCAGCATGGTTATGACTATTTACACAGCCAACAACAACATTTCCAGAAACATTAACTTTGGCTTTACGATAACTGTGCAGCCGTTTCTCACATTCATAAGAAATAACACTATTTGTAGTTCTTTCTGCTTTATGTAGACATAGCCATCATAAATCAGCTCCCATTTTCCACATTCATTTTGGACAAACTCCATGATGGGGTGAAATGATGAAATTTGACACACCTTGAGAGAAACGATGTGAGCAGTTTAAACTCTAAACTCAAATTGGTCTATATAAGGAAACAATGAATCAAATTAGTGAAACAATGAATTGACATACTGAAACAATTAATCAACATCATGCAACAATGAAGCAATGAAACAAAATAATGAAACAATGAACCAATGAATGGTACGTCATTTGTGGGGGGGCAACGTCCAGGGGCAATTGTCAGAAGGCAGTTGTCCAGAGGGAAAGGAAATGGTCTGGGGGCAACTGACTGGGGGCACTTGTCTGGGGGGAAGTTGTCCTAGAACCCAACACTCACAATTCAATCATCCCTCATTAGTCTTACCCAGGATCTCTTGCTTCTGCAGAGTCAGCACTACCCTTTTCCTTTTCCCTGGTAAGGGACATCATTGCACACCCTAGGAAGAGGCATGGAAGGAATAGCAAGTCCTGAAGCAGGAAGGAAACAACCATAAAAACCACCAACTGCACCGCCATAACATCTGTCCAAGTGGAGATGCTTACTAAACTGTCACCGTGCGGGAACTAAGAACGACTGAGGGGATCTCTAGAGGTCACTGGGTGAACTACCCAGCCAGACAAGGCAGTGCAACTGAGCTATTCCTGCCCCGCTATGGGCAAAAATGTTCATGCGGCCATAATTTCCGCCCAAATGCAAGTATTTTGTCAGGATATTATGGAAAAATGTACTAATAATGGTTTCGAATAGCCAGGTCACAGCATCTGCTTAATAGATGGTCCGAGTAATTGTCGTCCGGATAATAGAGAGATTACTTACAGCAGAGACAAATACAGAGCAGCTACTGTAACTACCTGCACCACACTAGCTCCCTGAAGTGCATCCTCCCTGACAGTGGCAGTGAAGGTGGGTAGAGTAAAGATGGGGGTATTATCATTGACATCAGTGATGGTAAGGTTGACTAGGGCTGTGGCAGAGAGAGGCGGCACTCCTCCGTCAGTTGCCACCACCGTCACCACCACCTGCTGAACCCTCTCATAATCCATGGGCAACCCTATGCTGATCACACCTGCCAGGATGCATAAATACAGTGTCTAGGTATGGGGGAGGAGAGGAGAGAAAGGTGAAGGAGATAGATGATGGAATAGGAATGGAAATGCTGAGGAAGAAGAAGGGGAAAGGTAGAGAGAAGATATGGGAGATGAAAGCATGAGGAACAGGGATAAAGGGAAGGGGGGGGAGGAGGAGGAGGAGGAGGAGGAGGAGGGGGAGGAGGAGGAGGAGGAGGAGGAGGAGGAGGAGGAGGAGGAGGAGGAGGAGGAGGAGGAGGAAGGGAAGGAGGTTTAAAGTTTAAGTCCATGATATCCACATTTAAATATGCAAGTTATATTCATTAACCTTTACTCATATATGGGTTGTTATTGTTGTTGCTGTGGTCCCAAGTTCATCTGAAAATGAAGCCGGTGGACTGGACGCTGATGTTACCCTTTTCTAGCAGCCCACTATCCTCCTTTTGGGAGATAGGTAGGGACAGAGAGATGTTTGCATAACCAGGCAGTGGAATCACCCTATAATATCAGTGCCACTGCATGAATGGATCCCTCTCTACCACCATACAACATACATATACCTCTGAATTACCAGTTTTGGGGTGAATATGAAGGTACTCCTCCTTTGAGGTGTGCTGTAGTGAGTACGAGATCTCAGCATTGATGCCAATATCCCTGGACGCAGCCATCACTCTCAGCACCTCTGTCCCAACCGCTGTATTCTCTGCCACTGTCATCTCGTGAAGCTTCCTTACAAATTCTGGTGCGTTATCATTGATGTCTGGCCAAAAAAGGATGTTACTGTTATTATCATTATCATTTTCTCCCACACAGGGATGAGGTAGGGTCCATAAAGCAATGAAAGAGATAATGTTGGATAATCTATTCTATCTATATACCTAGGCTGCTTCCCCCAAGAAAAGGGAGGTAGCCGAGACAGGTCAACACACTACCAATTTGCTCATCCATTCATACACATTCATTCGCATCTTAGCCCCAAAGGGGAGAAGGGACAGATCCTCACCGCACCACACCGCACGAGGGTCAACCACGCAGTGCAGTCAGTGACATCCGCAGCAGGGCCCGACAGCAAAGCTGGTTTACCCCTGCCACATCATAATGGATCCAGCCCCTAACCTGCACCTGACCTGATCAGCTGATCAGACAAAATGCAGGAGAATATCCCCTCACGGCTGCGTCATTATTTATTCATACACAATTTCTCTCCATTCATTTCTATCACGCACAGCCACTCTTCCTTGCTCAACAGACAACCCTCTTGCATCCAACGCTCTCTTCACACTTTCCATCCATCCTATTCGTGGTCTTCCTCTCAGCCTTACACCTCTCACATCAGATCTAGTTATCTTTTTCACCAATCGCTCATTATCTATTCTCTCCATATGCCCAAACCATCGCAACACCCTCTGTTCAACTCGATCAGCCATCTCCCGAACAATTCCAGTTCTCCTTCGCACTTCATCATTTCTCACTCGATCCATATGCGTCACTCCACACATACTCCTCAGACACCTCATCTCCATTACATTCAAACTTTTCCTCTCTGCTACACCCATATTCCATGTTTCAGCCCCATATAATGCAGTCGGTACCACCCTCATACAGCCTTCTCTTTACATCCATTCTGAGTGAATGACATCCAAACACTTTTTTCATTCCTCCTAGCACCTTTCCAACTTCATTCATTCTAAACTTCACCTCTGCATCTATTCTTCCATCCGCAGCAACATGTGACCCTAAATACTTAAAACACTCAACCTCCTCAAGCAACTCACCATTCAAAACTATATTCATCCTCCTACCATCTATCAACCTCATACACTTCATCACTTTACTCTTATTCTCATTTATTTTCAGTTTCCTCCTTCCACACGCCCTTCCAAACTCCTCTACCAACTGTCTCAATCTCTCCTCTGAATCAGCCACCAGTCCAGTATCATCCGCAAACAGCAGCTGCTTCAGATTCCACTCTCTACCATCATTCACCAGACTCAGTCCTCCATCTAACACTCTTGCATTCACCTCCCTTACAACACCATCCATATAAATATTAAACAACCAAGGCGACATCACACATCCCTGCCGCAGCCCCACTCTCACGGGAAACCAATCACTCACAGTATTTCCCACTCTTACACACGCTCTACTATTTACATAAAAACTTTTCACTCCTTTTAGTAACCTGCCATCAAGCCCATTCAATCTTAAAACATTCCACAAAGCCTCCCTATCAATTCTATCATATGCTTTCTCTAAATCCATGAATGCCCAAAACACATCCTTACCTTTCGCTAAATACTTTTCACACACCTGTCTCACAGCAAACACCTGATCCACACATCCCCTCCCTCTCCTAAAGCCACACTGCTCATCACCAATTGCTCCCTCTGTACCCTCTCTAACTCTCTTAATTAACACTCTACCATACACCTTACCTACCACACTCAACAGACTTATACCTCTAAAGCTAGTACATTCATACTTATCACCCTTACCTTTATACAATGGGACCACACAAGCACTTGCCCAGTCAACTGGCACCATACCTTGCACAAAGCACACATTCAACAATCTTACTAACCAGTCAACAATAGTTGCTCCACCACATTTCAGGCATTCCACAGCACACCCATCCATACCTGCAGCTTTCCCTGTTTTCATCTGCTTTACTGCCTCTTGCACTTCCTCCATCGTGATCAAGGATTCATTCAACTCTCCCAACACATCTATTCCTTGCACCCTTCCATCTGCCACAATCTCAGCTTCCCTTTCCTCCTCTACATTCAACAGTCTTTCAAAGTGCTCCGCCCATCTCTTCCTTACTGCATCCATCTCAGTTAACATCCTTCCATCCTCTGCTTTTACTCGCTCCTCCTTCCCAGACTCTCCCTTTCGCACCCTTTTCACCTCCTTCCAAAACATTTTCTTATTCTCCTGAAAATTCTCAGTCATCCGCCTACCCCACCTCTCATCTGCTGCCACTTTAGCACCACGCACAACCCTTCTCGCCCTATTCCTCTTTTCCTTATACCTCTCATATGACACCTCATCCCTCCTCTGCAACCACACTTCATATGCATGTCTCTTCTCACCCACAGCCATACTTACTTCCTCGCACCACCATTCACTTCCCTTCCTTACAACACCACCCACTCGTCTCACACCACACACCTCTTCTGCATGCCCCACCACAGCACTCTTAAACAACTGCCATTCCTCCTCCACACTGCCACTCTCCTGATCTTTCACTGCATTCCACTGATCTCTCAATTTCTCCTGATACTCTATCATTTTCTCTCTTTTATCCAAGTTTCAACCTGAACTTAATGCTACAGTAATTCCTTGCTACATGTGATGTGTGGCTGGTTACCAAGCTTGTGTCAACACTGCACTCTCATGCCAGTATTTCCCTAAGTTAATGGATTTACTGTACCATCATACCAGCCTCAAAGCTATCCCTTGCATGTTCAATATACTGTATATATACTCTGATAGAAAGATAGACAGATGGATAGATAGATGGATAGACAGATAAATAGACAGACAGATAGATAGATAGACAGATACAGATTGGTAGTTCCACTATAACCAATAAAGCTGATCTGACAGTTTCCTTTAGTGTACATTACCTGCTTTAAGGACAAAAATGTGATATACTGGAAAACATCATCATCATCATCTAATCTTGTGTTGCCCCATGAGAAATGTAGGAGTCCGGGGCCAGGCAAGTTGGCCCTGACATTTAAGATGAGAGTGATCAGCCTTACTAATGCCTGAGTGGCATTACGTGAGCAACAAACCCCAATCACCCCTTGGATATAAACCTGCACAGGCTCAATCCAACTGGAATCCCTTAATTACTCACTAAGCCACCAGGAGCCAGGTTACCACCCAGCGTAGTAAATGGTTTCCTGGAGTACAGGAAACCATTTGGCTTGTCACTCAGCGTAGAGTCACCCATAGGCCAAAGGAAGAGGAAAGAATGAAGGAATGAAAGACTGAAGAGGAAAGAAGGAAGGTAGAGAGAACAGCACTACATCGGGTGAGTAGAAGGTGAGGAATACTTTCATGATTAAAGAAGGACACATAATGAAGCCTTATTATATTCAATCCATGACAAAGACTGACAATATTACAAGGAGTTGACTGTAGCACCAGTTGAGCAGGGCGGTACTCCCAAGGTGGATGGAAAGCTGTTGAGAGGGAGAGCTGGAGCTCCCATTTCATCAGCCCTCAGGACTAGTTCCTGACCATCCCTCTTTGCTGAACTTTTTCAGTGTCGCAGTAACACAGAGAGAAGGCCAGAATGCTCTCCAATACAAGTTTCGCTAACTGTCAGCACCAAACTACATGCAAGCTACAAACTACACTTACTTTCAAAATTCAACAAAAATGGCTACAAATAATAACCAAGCCTCAGAGTCCCCAGGGGGGGAAACCATAAATGCCCCCATCCGCCCCTCTCCCGGTGGTGACTCAATGAGCTGCCAGGAACCACTGTCTGATGCACTCCTTCTTAATTTCTGCAACATTTGCAGCATTGCCTCTAACTTTCGCTCTGTTGAGCACCACCTCTCCTCCTCTAAACCTCACCTTCTCTTCCTCACAGAGACTCAGCTGTCTGAGGCAACTGACAGCAAACCCTTTTCTGTATCCTCCTACTTTCTCTATACTCATTTCAAAGCCAAAGGTGGCTGTTGTGTATACGTATGCAACGATCTACCTTGCTCTTGTGTTCCTGAACTTGATTCTTCTGAATTCTTGACTCTCTGGCTTTGGCTCTCCTGTCATTCTCTGACTAAATATATCTGCGCTGTTTACTTATCCCCTAATTCTACTGACTATCAAAAATTCTTTGACTATATTACTTCTATGATGGAACACACTCTATCCATTTCTTCTTTCTTGGAAATCTCCATTCTAGGAGATTTCAATGTTCACAACCACCTTTGGCTCTCCTCTCCTTTCACTGATCCACCTGGTGAACAAGCCTATATCTTTTCTATCCTTAATGACCTAGAGCAGCTTGTACAGCACCCTACCCTTATCCCTGACTACCTTGGAGAGAGTTCCAACATACTTGACCTCTTCCTAACAACTAATTCTTCTGCTTACACTGTTAATCTTTTCTCTCTGTTGGGCTCCTCCAATCATAACTTTATTACCTTAACCTGTCCTATCGCTCTGGTACGGCCTGTGGACCCTCCAAAGAAATGACGTCTGTGGCACTTTGGAGCTGTGGATTGGGAAGCCCTCAGGCAGTACTGCTTTGATTTTCCCTGGAATTATTATTGCTTCCATGATCAAGAGCCATCTGAGTGTGCCTTGCACATTACAGAGGTTATTCTTTCGGGTATGGAAGCATACATTCCTTTCTCATATCCTTTGACTAATGCAAGAAAGCCTTGGTCTAATCACGCTTGTTCTAATGCTGTCTGCAACAAGGAGAGAGCCTATAAAAGGTACCAGAGCCAACCCACCCCTGAATCACATAATTTTTATATTTCTGCCCGGAATCATGCTAAAAATAATTTCATCAGTGCTAAATGCTCTCAACTCTCCAACTCGAATTATTCTCGCTCCTTCTGGCACCTTGCCAAAAACCTTTCTACTAACTCTACCTCATCATCCTTCCCTCCTCTTTTCTACTCTGATGGCTCTGTAGCTATTTCTTCTTCTGATAAAGCAGATCTCTCTGCTCAGACTTTCTCCTCCAATTCCACCATAGACGATTCCGGCGCTGTTCCTGCCTCACTTCCCCCCTCTGACCTCCTCATGGCTGACAATAAAATTTCTTCAGCTGATGTATTTTCTGCAATCACTGGCCTCATTACTAACAAGGCATATGTGCCTAATGGAGTCACTCCTGTTATCCTCAAAAACTGTGTTTCTGTGCTTACACCCTGCCTAGGCAAATGCTTTCGCCTTTGTCTGTCAACTTGTACCATTCCTTCTTGCTGGAAGTTTGCTCTCATTCAGCCAGTCCCAAAGAAGGGTGACCATTCCCAACCCTGTAACTATCGTCCAATTACTTTAACATCCTGTATCTCAAAAATTTTCGAGTCAATTCTTAACAGAAAAATCTTAAAGCATCTTTCCTGTCACATCCTTCTTTCTGATCATCAGTATGGGTTCCGTCAGGGATGCTCCACTGGCGATCATCTCACCTATCTTTCAGACTCCTGGTCATCCTCCTTTCATGACTTTGGCGAAAGTATTGCCATTGCACTTGATATCTCAAAGGCTTTCGATCAAGTCTGGCATAAATCTTTAATTTCCAAACTGCCCTCTTACGGTTTCTATCCTTCTATCTGTGCCTTCATCTCTAGCTTCCATTCTGGTCGCTCTATAGCTGCTGTCGAGGATGGCCATCGTTCTTCTCCTAGATCTATCAACAGTGGTGTTCCTCAGGGCTCTGTCCTATTACCAACTCTCTTCCTTTTAATCATCAATGACCTTCTAAGCTGTACAACTAACCCTATCCACTCATATGCTGATGATTCCACCCTTCACCTTTCCATTTGGTTCCCACAACATCCATCTCAGCAGTTACTTCAACAACTTCAACAGACAAGGGATGAGGTTATGGCACACCTAATGTCTGACTTGGCTCGTATCTCTGACTGGGGTAAAAATAATCTTGTTATTTTTAATGCATCAAAAACTCAGTTCATACACATATCAACCCAACAAAATTTTCCACAGGATTATCCACTAATATTTAATAATGTCCAACTCAGCTGCATCATCCTTGAATATGCTTGGGGTTTCATTTAATCAGGATTTATCTTGGAAAGAACATATTACATCCCATGTGAAATCTGCTTCCAAGAGATTAGCTGTGCTAAGCCGACTCCAAACTTTCTTTACCCCTGCACAGTTTTTTTTTTTTTTATGCAAGGAAGAAGGAACCAAAGGCCACAGGCCTGCATACTGTTCCTTCCAAGAAAAAGCAAAAACAATACAAAAGAGAGCCAAATTCAAGATCCGTTCAATTCGAGATGCCTGGACACACTGCGTTTGAAAGACTGGAGATCATAGGAAGTAGGAAATACAGACAGAGGAAGACAGTTCCAGAGTTGACCAGTTGCATAAATGAAGGACTGGGAGTAACGGTTAACTCTTGCATTAGAGAGTTGGACAAAAAAGGGATGAGAGTTTGTTGCTAGACGGGTACTACGTGCCCGTCGTAGAGGTGGAGGGATGCAAGCAGACAGTTCAGAGGAACAGTGACCATTGAAGTAGCGATAGAAGAGAGATAAAGATGCAACAGTGCGGCGAAGAGACAAAGGTTGAAGGGAATCAGTAAGAGGAGGAGAGTTAATGAGACGAAAAGCCTTTGACTCCACCCTATTGAGAAGAGCTGCATGTGGGGAGCCTCCCCACACATGAGAGTTGTACTCCATACACGGGCGAATAAAACCCGTGTACAAGGTCAACAACTGTGCAGGGGTAAAGAAAGTTCGGAATCGGCTTAGCACACCTAATCTCTTGGAAGCAGATTTCACAAGAGATGTAATATGTTCTTTCCAAGACAAATCCCGAGAGAATGAAACCCCAAGCATGTTCAAGGATGATGCAGGACATAACTGTTCATTATTAAACATTAGTGGGTAATCCTGAGGAAGATTTTGTCGGGTTGATAAGTGTAAGAACTGAGTTTTTGATGCATTAAAAATAACAAGATTATTTTTACCCCAATCAGAGATACGAGCCAAGTCAGACATTAGGTGTGCCATAGCCTCATCCCTTTTTTGTTGAAGTAACTGCTGAGATGGACGTTGCAGGAACCGAATGGAAAGGTGAAGGGTGGAATCATCAGCATATGAGTGGATAGGGTTAGATGTACAGCTTAGAAGGTCATTGATGAATAAAAGGAAGAGAGTAGGTGATAGGACAGAACCCTGAGGAACACCACTGTTGATAGGTCTAGGAGAGGAACGATGGCCGTCTACAACAGCGGCTATAGAACGACCAGAAAGGAAGCTAGAGATGAAGGCACAGATAGAAGGATAGAAACCGTAGGAGGGCAGTTTGGAAATTAAAGATTTATGCCAGACTCGATCGAAAGCCTTTGAGATGTCAAGTGCAATGACAAAGCTTTCGCCAAAGTTCCGAAAGGAGGATGACCAAGAGTCTGAAAGGTAGGTGAGAAGATCGCCAGTGGAGCGTCCCTGACGGAACCCATACTGACGATCAGAAAGAAGGTTGTGACAGGAAAGATGCTTTAAAATTTTTCTGTTAAGAATTGACTCGAAAACTTTTGA